>JACXGK010005576.1:0-25807 GCA_016801125.1 Novumbra hubbsi | reverse complement strand
GGTATAGGTTCTTGAGGAACACAGCCCACAAGGTATAGGTTCTTGAGGAACACAGCCCACAAGGTATAGGTTCTTGAGGAACACAGCCCACAAGGTATAGGTTCTTGAGGAACACAACCCACAAGGTATAGGTTCTTGAGGAACACTGCCCACAAGGTGGAGTTTTTGTTTCTCTTGAGCTCTATATAAAATAAACAGACACTGGGCCCCAGACCTCATCCCCAAAGCGCAGGCATGGGATCGGTTTCCCATAGGCCTGCTGTAGACCGAGGCCGTGTAATGAGAGCTGGAAACCAGACGAAAGAAAGCGCTTGGAAAATGTGTGTTTTATTTTTACTGAATTTTATCGACTCCCAGGGATGCTTTTTGGGTGGGTTTATTGAACGATTATGAAACCATAGAATATACTACCAAACCCCCCCAAAAAAACTGTTTACATTTTGGAATGAATATACTTTTCCATATTTCATAAAGGAATACGGAGATTAAATATTGAATGCTCAAAGAAGGAACAGTCAAGCAAGATCAGGTGGATGTGCTTCAACATAGATTCGCATGCTGCTTGTAGTCTTTGGATCATAAGTATATAACACGTAGTTGTAAGTACACTGCACATTAAAAAAAGAACACATAATCACAGTATAACCCCAAGTCAATTAGAGGGGTATCAAGGGATATCAATCTGTCTGCTTTGGAACCATAAGCGATTGTGAATCATTGTCACCCGTTTTGCTGCAAATGAAACACATTAGCTCAGTAATCAGGTTGAGGTTACGCTTCTAGAGTGTCAGGTAAATGGTTCTGTACGCTGGATTAGGTGAACTAGGCTCAGTAGAACAATCCTCTTTAGATTTTTATTCCATCGTCTGGGTTCTGTAAACTCCCTGTTAGTCTAGGAATTAAGTAAACAGGAAAGAGTTCTTGGAAATTGTATAGCGTGTCTTTTTAACGTGAAACCAAAATTAATATCTCATTTTTGGGATTTGATATTATTCAGGAATAGGCAGTCTGGTTTCTGGACTGAACTTTAGGCAATAAACCAGACCAAATGAGCTAATTCAGCCATTCACTACATTTAACTGAACTAATGGAGTGCCTGGGGTCCTCCAGGTCTAGGTTAGCCTGCCCCTGAGCCGACTATGTGGCTAAAAGCATAGCAAGTGACACATTCACTTTCATAATGGGATGGAATCTTTTTCAGTGTCTGTGGTTCAACATAGAAGAGCACTACACCCAAAAATTCTTCAACTTTGTTGTTTTTCGGGTGTTCTTCAAAGTCAAACTGTGTGGGACCCCTTTTAAAATTGTTCTCCCGAGAAACTAATTTTAATGTTTTATCAAAAACATGTAAAGAGTTGATGTTCATTTTTTTTCTGCTATATCAATGAGATTAGATCTATTGATATGGCAACAATCACACATAATGTAAAATTACTTCTCAAGCCTGATTAAATGTATTTGTTTTCTTGACTAATGTTGTAGCTTAGCTTTTGAATGTTACAGAGACATATTATGTGTACTGTGTTGTGTCTTTAATTAGCACTTATCAGTGTGAGGTCTGCCTCCACCAGTCATCCTCAACCTTCCCGCCAGGCTTGGAAACGCACCCCATTCACCCAATCCCTTGAACGCACCCCTAACAGCAGATCCAAACCACCTGAGTACTAATCATCTAATCCCACTCACCTGTGTTCTCCCTCTTCTCCTGGCAGCATCTGTTCAAGCCTGGTCATTCACACCCTGTCCTTGTGAGGTCTTGTTTGTGTGATGTATAACACAACTATGCCTGTTTGTCCAGGATATTTCCCTCGTTGTAGATAAGGGTGAAAGTCTCTCTTGGTATCCAGACCCGTACTTGCCTGACCACCTCTCGGAATATTCCTCTTCTGTACGGACATCTTTTTCTGTGCGCGTTTATTACAGCTTGTTTCTAGCTAAACCTGTTGCAAATGTATTTTTCTTCACAAATTCCGATACATAAATTATAAAAAGTTCATTTTAGTGCCCCAAATTGTGAACCCCTGGATTGAGAATCCCTGTTCTCCATCATCCCTAACACAGATGAACTTGTTAGTTATGCATTATCATCCGCCTAAGTGTCTTCTACTGCCTTACAGGTTAACAGTCAAACAGAGAAATGTTCCAAACATGGTGCTTGAACCCCCAAATATGCCTCAAAACCCTTCCTGGCACCCTTCTTACACTTAAGAATACTTCTTCTTACACTGAAAATACAGTGTAAAATTGAAATTACAGAAAAATTGAATGCATATGGCCTGAATATTAATTTATATGGCCTGTACATTCATTAATGTGGCCTAAACATTCATTCATATGGCCTGTACATTCAGTCATATGGCCTGTATATTCAGTCATATGGCCTGTACATTCAGTCATATGGCCTGTACATTCAGTCATATCTGCTTAGCCACTCTGTCTAAGGTCTGACCTTTTGTTTGCAGGGCTGTTGTTGTCTTCTTACACTTAAGAATACTTCTTCTTACGCTGAAAATACAGTGTAAAATTGAAATTACAGAAAAATTGAATGCATATGGCCTGAATATTAATTTATATGGCCTGTACATTCATTCATGTGGCCTAAACATTCATTCATATGGCCTGTACATTCAGTCATATGGCCTGTACATTCAGTCATATGGCCTGTACATTCAGTCATATCTGCTTAGCCACTCTGTCTAAGGTCTGACCTTTTGTTTGCAGGGCTGTTGTTGTCCCCACTAACTGGCACACATGTATTAGTGAGACAGGTCTCTGGGGGACCCCATTGGTTGAATCTATTGGTGTCATAGATCCGTATGGGGTGGGGATGTACTGCATCAGCGTGGCTGTGTGGAACATGACTGGCTGATTGATCCCATTCAAAAACCAATGACAGACCAGCCCTGGATACTGGGATGTCCAGTGACTCAGACAGCTCTTCATCATTGTCTTGCTTCTACACTTGGCAGAAGAGCATCCGAAACAGACGCTGATGCAGGTGCCCAGATAGCGGGACGGGACCAGGCAGTTGAGTCGACTCGAAGTGGGTTACTGTAATTGTACCTGAGGCCACCCATGGATGCCAACGCCGAGCCTGCTAGTCCCAGGAGCCTCCCAGAGAGTAGGAGGCTCTCTCCAGTACTGTCCCTTATGGAGAGCACCACTGGGCCACCGGACTGGTTCAGAGGACGGATGGGTTGGATAGGCGACCGCATCCAGAGAGAGATCGTCCACGGCGGCAGAGAGGTTGTTCCTGGCACGGGTGCTGTCTGACTCGGGACAGATGCGGGTGACCTGTCACGCTCTTTCAGAAGTGTCACCCATGGCTTCTCCATGAGAGCAGCCTGTTGCCGTATTGAGCTCTCTGCTGGCCTTTGTGTTTGCCGTTAGTTGGAGTTAATACTCTCTGTCACGGTGACTGTTGGGAAACATTCGTCAAACATGGCATCTTTGACCTTTGGCCCATAGCCAGGTTAATGTACGGTACTGTTAACTGTGGACACTTGTTCGTCATGGGTGTTCCTTTGTGGTAATTGGATCGTCTGTCATTTTCCGTTTAAATCCTGGGAAACCACGCGTGGATGGATATGTACATGGTAGACAGAAGTGTGATCTGGTCTCCATTCATGATTGATGAGTTAAATCATGAATGGTAACTTTCCGAGGATCTTCTAATTGACCTCAGTACTGACCTATTTGGATAGCTTCACCAAATCCTGTTGATTCAACAGGATGTATTGGTCCATGTCAAACAGTTGTAACACAACATGCAGACTCAGGCTTCAGGAGATGAGTTATGTGACAACAAACCATTTCTAAGAAAGACATGAAGAGGGAAGAGAGTTAGATTTGTAGAGAGGAAGAGAGAGAGGGGGAACAAAGCAGATATGGGAGAGAGAAATAGGGAGGTAATATTGGAGAGAGGAAGGAGGGAGAGAGAGCGATTGAGGGAGAGAAGGGAGAGAAGGGAAGAAAGAAGTCCAAGAAGAAAGGGAGGTTCTTCCTTGCACGCATAGACTGTGGAAGGCAACCCGCAAAGTCAAAGATCATATCACACGGTCTCAAACCACACTGTTATACATAACTTATCACCATCTGCCTCATACTGCAGTGGTTGAACAGTCAGTGTAGCATGTGAAGAGGAGTGGGCTTTAAAAACACAGGCGTCACGCAATACGTGTCACTGGGAAATTGGTAATGAGCTGAGAGCTGGGTCAAGACTGGCTAGCAACACGCAGCCGTCCTGCTGTAGCTCTACTAACCCCTGACAGACAGGGCCCCCTGACAAACAGAGACCCCTGACAGACAGAGACCCCTGACAGACAGGGCCCCCTGAGAGACAGTGCACCCTGACAGACAGAGACCCCTGACAGACAGAGACCCCTGACAGACAGGGTCCCCTGACATACAGAGCACCCTGACAGACAGGGTCCCCTGACAGACAGAGACCCCTGACATACAGAGACCCCTGACAGACAGGGCCCCCTGACAGACAGAGACCCCTGACAGACAGTGCACCCTGACAGACAGGGTCCCCTGACAGACAGAGCACCCTGACAGACAGGGTCCCCTGACAGACAGAGCACCCTGACAGACAGGGCCCCCTGACAGACAGGGCCCCCTGACAGACAGAGACCCCTGACAGACAGAGACCCCTGACAGACAGGGTCCCCTGACAGACAGAGCACCCTGACAGACAGGGTCCCCTGACAGACAGAGCACCCTGACAGACAGAGCACCCTGACAGACAGGACCCCGTGACGGACAGGGCCCCCTGACAGACAGAGACCCCTGACAGACAGAGACCCCTGAGAAACAGAGCCCTTAATTTGTATTCAGAAGTTTGTAGTGTTCAACATGCAACACACAGCCTCTCTGATGCAACCATACCACCCCTAAGAGAGTGCCTTCTAACCAATCAGTTGAAGGTGCAAAATGAGGAACTATGAGATGGAATAATAAAAAATATATTTTCCAATTGGTGGCATTAAATATATTAACTTCACCTTTTAAAAACATGAAAATCAGTTTCCTCTGTTGTCCTCTTTTACTGTGATTGTCACATTTGTTAATGGTTATGTTGATGCAATGAACAGATCATCAGTTGTAAAAAAATATATGTATAAAAATATATAACAATTACTTCATTAAAGCCAAACTCAGTTAGCAATTTAGTTTGAGAATATGTGTTTTAGATGGCTAAGACTCAGTGTTAAACGTATTTTCCAGATTTTCTTCTTTTTTTTCTGAACATTAAAATCAGGTGAATGAAAGTTAAAAATATGTATTTCGGAAAAACATTGTTCAATGTCCAAATGTAAAAGTTAGTAAAGCACATCCAAGTATAGTACAGTACATTACAGTTTAATTTATAGGTTAACCAGACATTTTACATAGCAACCACACAAAACAAGCTAACAACTGTGTTGCGTCTGCGTCAACATGACAAAAAGAACTAACACCAGGATTTTCTCCAGACTATATCATGCAGTGGAAGAATTTAATTGGATGCATTTAGCAAATCAACGCTTTCATTACAATATAAAAGTTACTTCAATATGAGTTGGTACAAATGTGTACCAAATTTAGGCCAACTGAGACGTTTGTCTGAAGATCAGTCTCTCATGGGTCTGCCAATAGGGTTAAACACCTCTCCTCTTAGATTATTCATACACAACGCAAACACAGTGATAATTTCCCATCAGTGTACTCCCCTCGCTGAGGATATTGCTTGCATATCTGGCTAAGATCCCATGTAACAGGCCGGGAGGCTAAAAAGTTTTGGTGATGTACACATTTCCTATAGATTTAATTGCTTTTAAGTCGTGGATGAATTATGCCTCAGTGTTTATTGGTCAATAACTACCATTTTGTTTTAGATTCTAAACTCAAGTACTGTTATTCAGTGGCAGATTGGGAAAACAATTCTCTAATAGCAGTATTGGTTCCTGACACAATTTGGTTCTTCGTTAGGAGAGGGACCTATGTACCAACCTTCTTGATTTTAGGTCAACTGGGGAAAGGGGTGTGACCTAGTGAAGTGTGTACATTTCACTAGTTTGTTATAGCACACCTATCAATGAATTAAAAACAACATATCTCTATGGCGACACACAGCATTCATCAATTTCCATGAGATTCTGGCCAGCGGCGTCTGAGATATTGCGTGACAACTGCATGCACAGACATACATAAGCCCATCCCAGTCCCCTTGCTGATTTCCCCGTTAGGGACAACAAAGCATCTATATGAGCACAGGGTGTTTAGCAGAACCTCCCAGAACTGGAGCTATGCACATTCTTTCAATTAAGAAAAAGTCCAAATATTTATCCTCAAAAAAGCCCTCATTGGAGCCTGTGTCGGTGTGTGTGAGACAGGGGGATGGGCAACCTTGCTTGTGTGTCCTGCTGACTCATCCAGAGATCAAATCGATTCCCGGTGCCCTCGGCTCCTTCCCTACCTTCCCATCTCTGAAGAATAAAAGCAACATTAACCCCAATAAAAGGGCAAATAGAGCAAAATACTCTGGAGGTTTACAAAAGAATATTAAAGTAACGATCGCTCTTTCATTTATCGCATGCCTCTCCCCCTGCAGACCTCCCCATCTCCTCCCCTTAGCTGAATGTGACACCTGGCTCCCCGAGTGCGCCCTCACTCTCGGCCCTCACTGACTTATGGGCGAGAGGGTGTCACCTGACCATTGAGCATGATACGCTTAAAGGACTCCGACATTAAACACTTGCCCACCGCCCTCTGTTATGATACCATACAAACGTGCATTTAGCAAATCTCCTTGTTGGATATCTTGCATGTTATTTTTCAATGAAAGGACTCAGGCTCTCAGACCCCTTTAAGCTCCCAGGGAGCTGTGCAGTCTGTCTGGGAGGTCAGAGGGACACTCATGTCGACAGCACAGACCATTTCTCAGTCAAACCAACCCTCCCCCAGACACACAGACATGCACACAGACGCAGACTCACCATGACAAATAGCCTGTGACGTGTCTCAACTCACCAGGCACGGAAAGGCAGCTTCGCTCGTTCTCTCTACTGCTGAATAGGGAGAGTTCCGCTGAGCTTTAGATGGGTTTAAGCCAGGGTTAGCCTGGGTTTGGAGTGGACATGGTTAAGTTTGGGTTAAGAGTGGACAGTTTAGCCTGGCTGTAGAGTTGATGGTTTAGTCTCTCTTCGCAGGAGATCGATTTAAGCCTGAATTTAAAGTGGACAATTTAGCATGCCTTTGGAGAGGACAGTTTAGCATTTCTTTAGAGTGGACAGTTTAAACTGGCATTAAAGTGGAGAGAGTTTAACCTGGCTTTAGAGTGGACAGAGACTGGCTTTAGATTGGTCAGGGTTTTGCCCATCTTTTGAGTGGACATACGGTTTTTCTGGCATTAGAGTGGACAATTTAGCCTAGCTTTAGAGTGGACAATTTATCCTGGCTTCAGAGTGAACAATTTAGCCTGGCTTTAGAGTGGAAAATCCTTAACAGTAAACTGCAAATCCTTAAGGCAGATATCTACTTGCCTGTTCTGCTCAGGGAATCTCAGCAATGTTCCCGACACAGCTGGCAAGGATGGCAGTATATGACAATCTAACTATCAATCTGACATAAAAAAGGTACCTTGGTTATTTGATATGAAGTGTAGTCGTGCATTGTGAGACGGGGGCTTCTCCCTCTACAGTTGCCAGCTCCAAAAGCTAGCCAAACACAGTTTAATTCCCCTTGGCAGATGGCCAACTGTATCACTTCCAGCATCTAAATGGTTTGGGCCAGACTTCATGCACACATTGGACGCTAGGCTGGCTAACAAACACTTCAATCTGTTGAGTTTGTGTCTGTGGTGCGACTGAACAGACTCACTTACACACACACACACACACGTACCCAGAGCCAGAGGGAATGCCTTCTAATTACATGGATTATTCAGTCATTGCCAGGGGAGGTGACAAAGAACACAAGGAGAGTTCGGAGGGCAGAGGTCAGGAGATGACTTGTCCAGGCGTGTGTGTGTGTGTTTGTTTATCTGCATGCATGCATGTTGCAATTTGGTACACACAAACAATACAATACAAATAGGAGAAAAAAGACTGGTGATGCTTCCTACACCCAAGAATGTGAGTAAAACTCAACAGACTGAATTTTTCTTTTTTTTACTTCTATACAACTCAATAGCAAAAAGATTAATGTTGTGGGTCATTGGAAAGACAGGTTCTGAAACCTGTTCGCATGTTACTATTGTCTTGGTGGGGGGATGAAGAGTTCAACTGTGTCCCAAATGAAACCTACTCCCAATCAAAGTGCACTACTTCTGACCAGAAACCTATAGGCTTTTGTCAAAAGAAGTGCACTGCATAGGGGAAACGCTGATGTCATTTGGGATGTAGTAGATAGGGCATGAGCTGCCTTTCCGAAGGAAAATATGATGAGAGATCATTCCCCTGGATGTAAACCCGACTGCTCCCAACTCTGAGTTATACTGAAGAGGTCTTCTGGGCTTTAAAACTAAGTAAGGAGGAGCGAAATCTGTATGAATGTAATAAACTTACACCATCCCTGTTTGTTCAGATGGTGTTTCAGAGAGAGATCAAATAAGCAAATCAATTACAAATTGACCATAAATGTTACTGATGTGGCTCTTCGTCTCTGGCTTCTAAAATAACTCATGTCAATGACTCCACTGGGTCTCTGGACAAATAGAACCGTGTGCTTGTGTGTGTGTGTATGTGTGTATGTGTGTGTATGTGTGTGTATGTGTGTTTCTGTTTGACGGCAGCCAGCAGAGGCCAACTGATCCCTATGCTACAGGCTAAAACCTGAATTTATCGGAGGCCCAGACCCTCTCAATCTACACCAGACACAGGCAATCTCAATCTCCAGATTAACAAACCTTCAGGAGTCTAGAGTATCTACAGGGTAGTCTTACAGTATACACTGTCAGTGCATACCTTTACAACCTTCAAAGAACACAATCACCACCAGACTGGGCCGGAATTAGACACATCCCTACATAAAACAGTAGTGTACAATGTTGAGTTTGCACACACACATGGGAGAGATGGAATACAACGAGGGTTCACACACGAAGGGCCGATCAGCTCAGGGCTCAAGGATTTAGAGCATAAATCCAGGCACACAAATGAGGTTCTCAAGCCTGTCACTTAACAGTGTCTACTCCAATGACGTAGAGACCACATTTCAATTAGCGAGGTGGTCTGGCAGTGGGGCAGCAGTGACAGAAGGCATGATTGGCTGTGTAAATATGCAGGAGGAGTCTACAAAGTGCACACACGCCATTACCTCAGTCCCACCGACTCTACTGCCTCATCTACCATCACACTCCAGTGGCCCATCTGCTGTAAGCCACTGACTTTACACCTGTGAAATTGTGTTAATGTTCCTTCTGGTATGTTCATGTGGCCCAAAACTGAACTGAACCTTCTTTTTTTAAACAAAACATTCAGACAGACAATGCACACATGGACACCCACAGGAATGATTAAAGGCCTATTTAAGTGAATAAACCAGGTAAAAGCAGTACTAGTGAGTAACTGTAAATTCATTGATGTACTGCTGATCTCAGAAGGCCGATGTCTGAACAAATAAAAACAAATGAATGAGCCAGGAGCATTTAAATACGCAGCGAGTACAGGACGGTCATCGTATTTATTCCGCAACAAATCCGCTCCCCCATGTTAAAATCACAAAACGGAATTTCAACCAAACCATAAGTCATTATTTGTTGACTTAAACATAAGTGTACCTCGATGGGAGGCAAAGGGCAGTCAGTTGGACATGAGGTCACAGGAGGGTCAGTGGGAAAAACGGTGCACTTAGGTTCATTCTTTAGGGAAAATATATCCAACTGCACTGCAAAAAAAACAGAGTTCCCACTAACAAGGTCCGCTCGGCCTCTGGTACTTCGTCACCCCCAAACACAATCAGCCCGAAATGTAGGTTTTATCGTGACCCCAAAATGCAACATGAGGCGCATCCCTTACCAAACTATCTTGCCGTCAGTCTTGTATGAATACTGTAGGAATGGAACTTCCATTGACGTGGGCTTTGTCTGATATCCCTAAACACTGTAGTAATGCCTCCCCTTGACTACAGTCCTATAATGCATCTGGATGAATCACACATTAACAGTCAAAGAACAACTCAAAACACAGAGACAAAAGAAAACACAGGATACACCAAGTTAAGTAGTCCTTTTTATATATTCATATATTACACATTTAACGCAGGCACATTGAGTTTGAATCAAGTGAAGAATAGAAGAAAAGAAAAGTGGCTGAGATAGTTGTAAAAATTTTCATTTAACAAGGAATTACACATTTTTCTTTTTAAGTCTCATTTTCACATATAGCACAGACATACATACATACTACACAAACAAAACAATAATCACATAATGACACGTGAACAGCGGGGGGGAAAATATCACGGTGTGTTTTAGTAGACAGCAAGAACCAGCTTGCTACATGTACTTTGCATATATATTCCCTGTGGGATTTCTCTGTTCGAAGCAAGAGAATTGAGAGCCTGTGCGGTTTTATCTAACATTTACAGGAGAACACCCGAAAAAAGCCAGCTTTTGGTATGTTGTTCCCCTTTTTGAATGCACCCGATATGCTACATGTGCGTTTCACGGTAACACTTTAGTAGGTATCAAGAGGCCACAGACTGGGAGAGTAGCTTGGCTGCTCACTCCAATACAACTTTGCAGTCAGCTGTTTCCAGTGTCCTTTCTGACTTCTTCCTTTACATTGAACTTATTTTCTATTGATGTGGTAGTTTTATTTGGCATGCAATCAGATTTGGGTTGATGATATTCATAAAAACGTTGTTTGTGGTTTTGTATTTTACCCCTCAGGCAATTTAAATTATGATCTGCATCTAAAACGCTACTGAAGGAAGAGTCTTACTGCATCTTAAGCAAATCTAATCCTTAAAAACATTATACACACAAATTAAAAATGACCATTGATTAAAACAGTCATGATTCAGAGTAATCAATCCATGCCCTACAATAAATATATTGGGACGTATTGTACTGCATACAAAACAAATCATATTTTACCCATTATACCAGGCCTTTAAAAATGCATCTCAATCAACTGTGTTTAACAATAGTCACTTCTCATTTTTATAAAGACTATGGCCACACAAACTAAGTGTCTTGTTGAAGTTGTAATGACTCAAACCTGAAAAAAAGACGAGTCATACATGAATTAGAAAGGCACCTTGGTTTACAACAGGCTTGGTCTAACTCCATCAACCATAAGCACAAAGTGTCTCTGAAATGACTCTCTCGTGTTCTACAGGTGATTAGGCTTACGGACGCAGGCCTTGGGGCTTCCATTTCAGAAGCAGTCAGAATGTTAACAGTACCAAACACAAGCCAACTGCGGTTGGATGGCAACAGTATAAATCTGGCATTGAACCAACATGCCGGGAAGCGGATTTTTTAAAAGCGGTCCGGAATCACAGTGCTACAGATGCGTCCGTTACTAATGTTGGTAATGACAACATGTTACCGACGTGCCTCTGTGTCAATAATTGAGGTGGACGGAAAAGGCATGACGAAAACATCTGGGATTAACATCTGGGATTAAAAAAATAAACTGCCGCATCAAATGTACGCGTTTTATGTAGCCCTACAACGTTATATAAGGCAGGAGTGAATCACACCGCGTGACATCACGTCGGCGCCAATAACCTGGGTCTCTCAATCTCCCTACAGGCAAGCATGGCGGATACGCCTGACTAGGACAGGATCCTATTACTACCATCGGCGGATGACAAGACACGCGTGCGTTTAAAAACGTATTTGGCCTGAATATAATTACGACACCAGGCTAGTGGGCTGTCCGGTGCTATCAGTCAGAAGGCTCTCTCTAACCTTTGACAGAAAATACCCCAGATAGAAAACACGACATTGTAGCAGAGACAGAGCCGAGACAGTGTGTCCACTGGATCAGTGGTTTCAGGAAGATAGATGCCTTTGGGATGACTTGTGTAGCAAACTGGAGGCATTTTCCCTTCAACATCCGTTCAAGAAGTTACTGGCACAAGATTGGTGCTTTTTTCGTTTTGTTAGCTGTGCTTTTTTTAAACATACAAAAAGGCGTAGAGAAAAGAGGCACGTTTCTCAAATTATCCACAGTAAGAAAGAGGCACTGAGGTCGGTTAAGCAATGGTCTGTTTGTTTTTTGCTTCTAAACGAGAGCATTTAAAACGGACTGTTTATCATCACCATTCATTACAAGACAACGGATTAAGCTTGAGAACGTATCCGAGAATCTGTTCCGCTTAAGAAAACGTATACCTTCATTTCTTCATTGCACATTGTTGAAAAAAAAGAAAGCTGAAAATAAATCATAAAAAAAATATATGTTGAGTTGACAAGTTCATGCAGATAACTAGCGATAATAAGTGTGGCACGCCCCCCGCTCCTCCCATCTAGTCTCGCTGTTACATCCAGAATCTCTGTTGAAGACCTTCACTGGAATACACACATACACATTAACATAGAAAGGAAAAAAAAACACAAATAATGGCCGGAAACATTGTTAGTGCAGATTTTTTTCCTTTTTGGGATTTTTCATTTTTTGATATAATTTATATATATATATATACTTATATAATTCATACATTGTTGCCTATACATAACAAAACACTACAGTTCTGACTTTATAAAAGTCTGAATTTTGCAGAAGGTATTACACTCCTCAGTATCTATACATTTCCTGACAGCCCAAACTCAGATTTATTTTTAATTTCTAAACAGTGTTCAATACTCAGTGCTGCTTTACTGTAGTAAGAAGCTCTTCTCCCCTCATCCCCAGATGAGTTACCACGGGACATAACCCAAACAGGTTTCATGAAACGTTGCATCCACCATAAACAGGTCAAAAATGACTAAAATACGGAAAATAAACTTCCAACATGGCCGTCGCTGGTCCCGGATGGCCTCCTCAGCAGTCTGCCATGTAACGACCTAGAACACCGACGGGACAGAGAGACACACCGCGTCATCCACCAACAGCTAAGTTCCAACACAAACGCGGAATCAACATGGACAGGTGAAGAGCTTGTGGTCATTGGTCTGTTGTTACCACAGGAACACATCCTGCCTGCGCTCCCATGTCTGTCCTACGCAACCCCCCACCAGGCGTCACGTCGGGTGCAGAGGCTGTGGTCCGACACGTACCTGTTGCAAACCTCTTCTTGTTGAGGGAGAGCCTGTATCCGGTTCCCAGCAGCTCCATGTCCACCCCGGACAGTGTGCACCCCTCGCTCACAAACTGCACGGCCAGGGTGGAGGGAGTGGACGGGCCGTCTGACAGCTCAAACTTAGCCCTCAGAGACCCAGAGCCCTCGTTATCGGACTTCTCCGTGATATCGCTGAGCTTCCAGAGAGTCTTGTTCAACTCAGAGTTCCTTGTGGAAAAGCATGAAAGGAGACCGGTGAATATGCAGCACATACAAGCGGTCGACCACTTCATCCCTCTTTAGGAGACACGAAGTAGCTGTGATAAACGATGAGACACAGGAAAGCTCTGCTGCTTGTGGCCAGACTACACAACTGCAGCCATTAGCCTTGTGCTGTACCAATTGCTGTGGTTGGTATTGCTAAAGCAATATCAGCAATGGATCCAAGGACCAATGCGGCAAAGGCACTGCAAGGAACATGTTCTCCGGTAGTCTCACTCACCAGACAGCCGTGGGAAGGGACTGCATGCTGGTGACCCCTCCATCCACCGGCACCAGGACCTGTACGTTGGACAGGGGCCCGGGACAGAGCATGGACTCAGGGTTGTAGCGGTAGTCCAGCCTCAGGTCAGTGGTAGATGAGGTACACTTCCAGTACACTGCTAGGTTCAGAGGCATTGACTGGATCCCATTAGAAGACACCTAGACCAACACAGGGGCCAGGATGAGGTCGAAGGGTAAAGGGGCAAAGATCAAATTATTGAACAGAAACTTTGACAGCTGAAAAATTACTACAATTTAAGAAATCTAAACCACATCAAACACATGCAATCATGAAAGACAAGATGCACCCTTCTGAGACTAACCAGGTAAGTGGTCTAATCTGGGACTAACCTGGTATTTAAGAATGTCCACATTGTAATAGGATGCGGCAGGGTTTTGTTCTGACGCTTTCCTGAGGTAGAATGTGAGGGCTTGCATGTTGAACCAAAAGTCCTTGGTGTTAGCGTCACTTTGTGAGGGATCACTGGATAACACACAGACAGACATGAGCAACCACACACTGAGACAGGAGGAAATTAAAATCAGTCCCACAGCCCTGAATTGCTCTGCTTAGCGGCTGTGTGTAGAGCTGCAATACCTTGGAAAGAATGACCCTTTTATTGCCACCCTGCTATTACATCTTGAAATCCATTTGATTCAATTAGCCAGGCCTGAGGCTTAGCCAAAGGAATCAGACAGAAGAAAGAAAAGACCCAATCCTCCTTTTCAGGACGAAATGAAAAGACACTAACTCAGGTGACCGTCTCAAGCTTTTACTTTGATGAATTACTGGTTATGAGATACATAGCGCCTAGGCCAGGGAAAATAACACGATGTTTCCATTTACAGGGGAATGTGTGTGTGTGTGTTTGTATAATAAAGCTTGTTGAAGGTTGATGCAATGCTCTTTCAGACAAGGCCTGTTGGGAATATCATGCCAGAAGCGGAATGCCAGAGAATTATAGCGGTATGACGGATGCTAATTCAATGTCAACACCCTCTAATCCCTCCCCACTGCACCATCCTCAAAAACACCCCACCAATCAGCACACTGATAACTAGAGATCAATCACGATATTCAAACTGTTAACTTGAATAGAACATTGTGCGAGGGTCTTCATGACTCCACTGACCTGAACAGTAGAGTCTGGTTGGGGAGGACCTGCTCCAGCTTGGAGGTGTTCTTCAGTTTGAAGGTGAGCACAGCAGGGGCGGGGTTATTGGTGAACACCTTGATGATACCCATTGGGAAAGACAGAGTCATGTCCCCTGTGATCTTCACTATGCACCTGAGGAGACCAGAGAAGACAACTTTTAAAGGGTTACTCCTGGCATCTGTGTCAATCTTGGTCAGGTGAAACATACCAAAGTTTCAAATCCTAACCTAGATTTAACTGTTCTTAATCATTTCCATCCCATTTCAGAATTGACATTCCTATCAAATGAAAATTGTATTCTGGGTAATATACAGTCAGGTTCCGGTCCGGTTCCAGTCAGGTTTTATGGCACGCCATAGCAAAGTGAGCTCGGGTGTTAAATGATTTATTGTTGTTTTTACACGATTGGTCCTACCATCCTTGTAGAGCAGGGGTGGGCAAACTACGGCCCGAGGGCCAAATGCGGCCCGCGAGGCTGTCCCATTCGGCCCACGGAATGCCCTTTTCTGGCCTCCATATCAATTATGATTAACAAATTACAAAAACAAATGTGGCCCTCCATTTCATTTCAAAATCCTGATGTGGCCCCTGAGCCAAAATATTTGCCCACCCCTGGTCTAGAGTCTTAAGATGGAAGGTAGCATTTGCGGTACTGCCCTAAAGCAGTTAACTTCATTTTTGTGAGACAGGACATTTTCCTGTAATAATCTAGAATTTCTCCTCCTCCGCATCAATCACCTGTGGGGTACCTCAAGGCACGATCCTAGACCCGATCTTATTATCTTTATTCATGCTTCCCTTGCGCTCCATCTTTCACATTGGTAACATTACTTTCCATTACTATGCCAATGACAAACCACTGTACCTTCCCCTGAAACTTGGTGGCAAGAAATTCCTGAAATCACTCTCGGTCTTAGAGAAATAAAATACTGGCTAGATTTTTCCAACTCCGAGCCATTGCCAAATTCCAACCCATTCTAACTTTCAAGGATTCAGAGACAGTCATTCATGCGTTAATTTCCTCCCGTGAGGACTATTGCAACACTTTGTTTATGGGAGTCTGTGAGTCTTGCCTTTAGCGTGTCCAAAATGCAGCTGCTAGCTTTAACCGGTACAGGGAAGAGAGCGAGCATCACTCCTGTATTGACCTACCTATGGTTTTCATTTTACTGGCCTAGGTACCTTTTGTTTCATTGTACAGCACTTGGGTTGACAATTGTCGTTTTGAAATGTGCTTTATCAATCTATTTCACTTTTGGGAATCCCTAGTCTCAGTTTTACCCAATCCACTGGTATAACTCAAAATGTGAGTCCAAGAGGAAATTGAAGCCAGTCCCACTCGGTCCAACCTGAAACAAGCCCCAGTGCTGCAGCCGGGTCCATGTGCCAGCCCCGACCCTGCCCCGTGTCCCCTACATTGCTTGTGAAATGTTCCATTCCCTAATCCTTGAAAAAATAAGCCTTTTGCACAGCAGCAATTTTACAGCAGTTAACCAATAAAAGGGTGTATGTTTTCTCTGCCTCAGTCTATAATCTGGTCCGTGTGGGTTATACACTCTGAAAGAATGGTGTCGGCCTAACCCAAATCTAAAACACTCCACACACACACACACACGTCCATACACACACACAGGTTAACATAACACTGAGGACCAGAACTGATACTCCAACTGGTGCGATTTTCGTTTCCTAAGTCAGCTCACATAAAGCCTGAAAGTTATAGTGCCTCAGGGTTATGAGGTCAGCCCAAGTGAAATATAGAGCAGAGTTTAACCTGTGTGTGCAGTCATTCTATGCTGTCTAATATTATGTGTATGGACCACAGTGACAGAAGTATGCACCAATTACAATTTATGGTGTGTGGGTGTGTGTGCATGACTACATACAAGGTTGTGTCCATTTTTACTGGAGGTTTTGTCAAAGATCCTCTTAAAAGACTATTCCTACTCCTAATCAGATGTGCCATGTTGTGTTCAACCCAAGCTGGGCTCGCTCTCCGAGCTGGACGTCATGTGAGACTCACTTAGTAGGATCAGCTCCTTTGAAGTAGGCATTAACCGACTCTGTGAAGGCCACAGCAATGGGCAAGGCATCCTGGGAAGACAGGGTCACTGGGCTGGGGCCGCGAGACGTCCCTGGGAGAAAGAGAGAGTGGCCCAATAAAATGTACGTTTTGGAAAATTGACCAATGATTATTCAGTACTTGTAGAGGAACAGCATGTCTACGGGATTAGATTACAATCACGCCTGTCAAGGAATTAACTGTTCTGGGTTTGACTGAGAGATGAGGAATTATTGTCAGCTTATCATTATTACAATTAGCTCATGTTTTAGGGAGTCTTTGAATAAGAACTGCAATTGCATTCCAACCATCAAAACCTGTTACTTGTTAATCAGCGGGACAGAACCATGCGAAAGGCTTCGTTATGTTGATTACGGGGACATCAACAACGACAAAAAGGCGTGTGCTGACAGACAGATTTGTTAAGGAGCGATGTATTCTTCATGAACACAATGGGGAACACGGAGCAATCTCAGCGACCGTAGTTAGGGTGTCACCCACAAAGAGGTGTGTCCACTGTGGTTGACCACACCCCCTACCTGCATGAGTTTCACAGCGCTTTTCAAAGGCTGGCAGCTTCCCAAAGAAAATCTCATCCTCTTTAATGGCCCGATAAAAGAACAGAAACAAGAGAACAAAAACAGAAACAAAACCAACAGGACAGAAGGCATTGAGATGGGGTCGGATCAATGGCACTGGCCAATCAGATGGTACAGGGCCAACCAACACACCAGGGTATGGAAGCAACCGACAGAGTGAGTTCACAATGGGAGAGAAACTCTGAAGGAAAAACTGTGTGGAGGGAGAAGGAGAGAAGGAAAGGGGACTCACTTCGGCTGAGGAGGAACAGAGGTGAGGGAGAAAGGAGGAACTCTGGTTCTGGAGAGGAGAGAGAAGGGCGAAACGTACGCTCTGGTCCTGTGAGGACAGGAAGAGTCAGGGAAGAAAGAAGCCCAAAAAAGACATGAAAGTCCAGTGAGAGTGGACGACAAAAGAAACCAGAGGATGTACAGTGGAGAGAAGTTCAACCCTGTTTCCAGATAATTTGGGACAAATCATTTAAACGCTATATTCAATCGAAAAAGAGTACAAGGACAACATACAAAATGTTGAAATGGAGACTTGATTGTTTCTTGAAAAATATATGCTCACTTTGAATTTGATGCCAGCAACACATTTCCAAAATGTTGAGACAGGCAACAACAGACGTGTGTGTGATAGAATGTTGAGACAGGCAACAACAGACGTGTGTGTGATAGAATGTTGAGACAGGCAACAACAGACGTGTGTGTGATAGAATGTTGAGACAGGCAACAACAGACGTGTGTGTGATATAATGTTGAGACAGGCAACAACAAACGTGTGTGTGATATAATGTTGAGACAGGCAACAACAGACGTGTGTGTGATATAATGTTGAGACAGGCAACAACAGACGTGTGTGTGATAGAATGTTGAGACAGGCAACAACAGACTTGTGTGTGATAGAATGTTGAGACAGGCAACAACAGACGTGTGTGTGATAGAATGTTTAGACATGTGTTGCTGCCATGAAATAAAAAAAAATTTCCAGTTAAATACAGGGATGCATTATTAGAATCATTGCATTCTGTTTTTATTTGCATTTAACAGTGTCCCAATTTTTGGAATTGGGTTAGGAATTGAGAAGTATATAGTGTAAATGAGAATAGGGGGGTACATATATAGTGTAAGGGAGAATAAAGGGGTATATGTAGTGTAAGGGAGAATAAAGGGGTATATGTAGTGTAAGGGAAAATAAAGGGGTATATGTAGTGTAAGGGAGAATAAAGGGGTATATAGAGTGTAAGGGAGAATAACGGGGTATATAGAGTGTAAGGGAGAATAAAGGGGTATATAGAGTGTAAGGGAGAATAAAGGGGTATATGTAGTGTAAAGGAGAATAAAGGGGTATATAGAGTGTAAGAGAGAATAAAGGGGTATATAGAGTGTAAGGGAGAATAAATGGGTATATAGAGTGTAAGGGAGAATAAAGGGGTATATAGAGTGCAAGAGAGAATAAAGGGGTATATAGAGTGTAAGAGAGAATAAAGGGGTGTATAGAGTGTAAGGGAGAATAAAGGGGTATATAGAGTGTAAGAGAGAATAAAGGGGTATATAGAGTGTAAGAGAGAATAAAGGGGTATATAGAGTGTAAGGGAGAATAAAGGGGTATATAGAGTGTAAGGGAGAATAAAGGGGTATATAGAGTGTAAGGGAGAATAAAGGGGTATATAGAGTGTAAGGGAGAATAAAGGGGTATATAGAGTGTAAGGGAGAATAAAGGGGTATATAGAGTGTAAAAGAGAATGGGGTGAGCTGTAGGATTATTACTTACCTACGGTGGGTGTGTTGGAGGCACTGAGGGAGGCACTGGAGGACAAGGAGGAAGAGCTCTCTGCTCGGGCCAGAGGAGCTGCTGGAGGAGGACTGGCATTGGAAAGAGTCTTAGGCGGGCTGAACGGCCGTACCTGGTTGGTTAGCACATACCCAGACATCAACCAATGCTCAGAGTTCCACCGACTGAACCACATCAAGGTAAACAACAGATGAATATAGTCCATTATGATTCGTCAATAAAGTAGACATCTGGCATGCAGATGTATACTGGACGGGTACTCACAACTTCATTGATTCCTGTCAGTTTTCCTGTTGGTAGTTTGGGTCTGGAGGAGGGTCGTGGAGGAGGCACCAGGCCAGTTAGAGGGGTAGTTGGTCGGGCCAGGGCAGGCACTATGGAGGGAGAGGCAGATGGAGGTCGGGGGTCAACAACAAACAGCCATGGAGCTACAGGAAGAATCCATGGAGGGGAGTTACAGGAAGAATCCATGGAGGGGAGTTACAGGAGAAATCCATAGAGGGGAGTTACAGGACGAACACATGGAGGGGAGCTACAGGACAAACACATGGGGGTTTAGGTTCAGGAGAAATCCATGGAGGGGAGCTACAGGAAGAATCCATGGAGGGGAGCTACAGGACGAACACATGGAGGGGAGCTACAGGAATCCCTGTTCGGTTCAGATAACCCTCATGCAACTCTCACAGTATATTATATACATTTTAGGCAATTTCACTGAACAACTTCAGTTAAACATCCATTTCTTTCACATCATGAGTCACTCAAAGGCAAAACCATGCTTCAACACAGAAACAAATCATAAACGCCACACAAAAGGATTTAAATAAAAAGTTAATTTAACAAATGTCAAAAGCAAACAGGCATATTCCACTCAAAATAGAAACAAAACATATAGTAAATATAAAACCATATTTGGGATATTTTATTTTGAATAAGAAATGTAAAATGCCATAAAAACTGTACATTCACCCCAAAAAAATAACATTAGTAAAAAGAAAAGGGAAAAACAAGAAAAAAGCTCAAACCAAATGCAAACTTCACATAACACTTCCCAAGGCGCCATGCTAGGCGTTACCGTTGCACGCTTGGCTAGCTGCAGCAAAGAACTCCGAGACACAGGGGGCGCTGTCCTCAAAAACACCGACCGCACCGCTCAGAGCCAGCAGTCTGCAGGGGTCGGCGGGGTCATCAGAGAAGAACCGGATGGAGCGTCCAGGCAGGGGTCTGCCGGTGGGGGGGTTGGACTGGGTCCGGTCACGACTGAATGGACCCATACCTGCACTGCAGCCCTGCCGGCGCTGGACTGGCACCGAGTCATCATTGAAAGCAATCCACTGGCTCTGGGACCAGGTGAGGGCTGACACTTCCTGAGGCCGGCTACCTGGGGCTGGGCCGGCTGACACGGGGCCACGCGGTTCTAGGGGCTCGTCCTGCAGAGTGATGGGGGCACTGCGAGCCCGGGCTGGGACGGGCATCAGGGCCTGGAAGGGGTCACCCGATGAGTCCCACGGCGAGGTTGTGGTAGGAGGAGGTAGTTGAGTGTCGGCTCCTTGGGCCTGCAGCCGGCTGGCTGCCACGGGGGGTGAGGAGAGCTCTGGCTGGAGCACCACCTCAGCTGGGGGAGGCGTGGGTGGGTGGAGTCCAGGGCGTGAGGAAGATGTTCCACAGAACAAAGAGGGAGGAACCATACCGGCTAATTGTTTACAAAAATATGAACACGTCTGTGCATTCTGTCAAACGCAGAACAGACACAAGGTTCAAAAGAAAAATAGCAAGGCTGTTGCATTAAACCAAACAGACATATGCATGTTTTCCTTAAGAACAAGACTTGGGGATCCACATCCAGGTGCATTTATACTCAAAACAGGTTCCATCCCTGCTATGACACCAGGCTTTGTTCCCTGTCAACCTCCATCGTATGTCATCTCCCTGGCGGAGGTGAAGACCTGGGATACTACAATGCCAACAAGCAATAAACAGCGATGGAGGGTTACTGCTGGTTGAGAGTGTGTTAGCCCCTCCACCCGCTAACAGTCAGCAGGCACTGACAACACCGAGAGTAGCTAGGCTTCAACCCAGTTAAACAAATAAACACCAAGCATTGGAGAACAACAATGAACACCGCGCAAAAACTAAAACACACATTTCAGGTCATTCAAACAAGTTTTGCCTAAATGGGGCCGACGGTGTCTGAAATGTCACGTGTGACTAGCCCATGCATGTAGGGTTGGAGATGAATCTGGCCAGGAGTTTATTGTGGCCGACGATAGCAATTAAATCAAACATGTTGTTAGGCAGTTGGAAAACTGTTCACACTGGATACACTGGTCTAAACGGGTGCAGCTAAGACCAGCCCAATTTACCTGACGTCCCAGAGGCCGGGTTAACATGTAGAGGAGAGAGAGGGATGGAGAGAAACAGAGAGTCCATCTCTGAGGAGAAGGTGAGGAGAAGTTGAAGGGAGTGGGGGAATGTGGGTTCACACGCCAACAAAGGAAAAACAACAAATGAACCGAACTCGGACGTAAAAGGAGAAGAACGGGAACACAAGGTTGAACGACAAACTAAACGGAGAAAGGTCCGAAAAAATCTGATCAAAGTATGACCTAAAAGTATCTTGCAGGCTTGCCAAATAAGAGACTTGGAAAGAGATGAATGTTTGCAGTTGTTTTGGGTTTTGGTGAAGGTGCCATGTGTGTTATTAAGGCCTGCTAATGCTTATATTGGATGCTGAGAGCTTCAACGGGTCTTTAAAGGACTTAACAGTCATCACAGCATCTTAACCAGGGTATTTTGGCTTTTAAGCCGGGACCTTTGACATTAACGAGACAGTGTTTGACAACATACGTGCCAGTGGCCTTTATAACCAGCCCTCTGACCCAAAGTAGGTGCCAATTAACTGTGGATTACAATTAGCCTAGGTAATGGGTCAGTGGTAATACCCCACCATTTGAATACACACCAACAACACACACACACCCTTGGTTTTGAAAGCTCATTGCTCCACCTTCTGAGCTCCACAGGACCCCTTTAAACTGCATGGTTGGAAAAGGGCCCATATATGAGCTGTTCACTGTCAGCTGTTGTTTACAAAGCATGCGACTAATAACAACTGATGTCAATAGGCAATTAAAAACACAACTAAAGAAAAAAAAAAAAAAAAGGTTACATATAAACAATGAAAACAACAAAAACACAAAGAAAACATTCGGTCACCCGAGTGACAGACACACAGGGTTGGTGTGTTGGGAGCACACCAGAACGTTCCCCACCACTACTACAACTACAGGTAAAGGGCCTCCTGCCTGTCTACATGTCAGGTCTGTATCAGAACAAAAGCGCACTTGGATTAGAGTGAAAACCATCCAAATGAAACCGTCACGTCTGCCACCGAACTAGCCTCGTCCCCCGCATGCATACAACGAAACGCCACCCCTCCAGTGGAGGAGGCTTACCCGTGGAGGAGGACACAGAGGAGGAGGAGGTGCCTCTCAGATTTGGGCCAAACGGATCCAGAGAAAGGAGATCATTATTGAGAGGGGGTCTACTGCCGTGACAGAGAGGGAAAAGAAAAGCACATGAGCGAGAGGCATGGAAACAGGACCCTTAAGACGGTTGAATACTCACAAGGGAACGTCAAAGTATCTACCAAGACTGGTCCTGATGTCAATATAGATCTTTTTATGGAAGAGGGGTTTTAAAGCATGTACTCACTCGTTGAGAGCCGTTGGCATCCTGGTCTTTCCCAACTCATCGCCTGGGTCAAGAGAGAATACACAAGGTTATACAGCTTCTAAAGGTTATAAAGCCATGCTCCCGACACACACTGACACACTGCAGTATAAATGATATACATGTTTTTGGGGGCGAGAGAAGAAATCCGGTTGAGTGTTGGAAAGCTGGTTTGAGTGGGACAAGTGAGCCCTTAGCGGGACAGTCCGAGCCCTCTCCAAAGCTCTCCTGGTTGTGTTCAGTTTATCCTAGCCACTGTGCTTCAACACTGTTGCTCCTTGCTCTTTGGGGTTTCAGGCTGGGTGTGTTGTAAAAACACTCTGTGATAAACTGCTGATGTAAAAAAGGCTTTCTAAAAAAAAAAAAAGTTGATTGAGCAAAGGTACTAACTAAGCAGCACTCAATAATTCACACTGGGCATGGAGCACTGCAGTATTAGCTGGAAATGTTGGTGGTTACAAACAATAAAATAACAAAAAATGAACAAAAACAATACTTCCAACTCAGCAGAAATCTTAAGGGCATTCGCTGTGTTGTTGTTGTGCCAAAAGGTGAATCTTCACCACATTCGGAGGTCACGTGGGCTCTGGATCAGGTTTTTTTTTCCAAGGACCTCTGTATTTTGTCAGCATCATTCCTCTCTCAATCCTGACCCGTGACTCAGTCTCTGCCGCAGAGAAGCATCCCCACAGCATGAGGATTCCAACATCATGCTTCACTGTAAAAATGGCATTATGCAGGCGATGAGCGGTACCTTGTTTTTGCTTGACGTAGAACTACACATTAAGGCAGGCGATGAGCGGTACCTTGTTTTTGCTTGACGTAGAACTACACATTAAGGCAGGAGATGAGTGGTACCTTGTTTTTGCTTGACATAGAACTACACATTAAGGCCTTTTCATTAGTTTTGCGTTTTAACAGCCCAAATACACTTTGAAGTGCTTCACGGGGCATGACATTTGACTTTTACTCAGGATCACAAAGGCCCGGTTGATGGAGGGCTGCAGAGATGGTTGGTGTTCTGGCAAGTTCTTATTATTACGTATGTACATGAGTTACTTAAGTTTTTCTATTTTACATACATTTGTCAAAATGTTAAAATCATGTTTTTGCTTTGTCATTGTGGTGTATTGTGTGAAGATTAATGACATTTACTTTAGGTTTATACAATTCTAAATAAGTGATATTTAAATCATAAAACATGTATGTTTCTTAATTTCTTATTTGATGACTGCACTATTTTGTAATAATGAGTAATATTTAACAGTAAAGTGACTGGCTGCATTCCTTCATTCATAATTCATTTGTTTAAGCACTTTGTGTAAGTAAACATGTTACAATGCAGGAGGAAAGATGCAGTATAATTTCACATTCAAAATAAAAGCAAACAATTAAGCAATTAATCATACTCATAGTTTTGCAGGGTGACCAGGATTCATTTCGCAAATATACACAAATTAATCCAGTTAT
Organism: Novumbra hubbsi; assembly: GCA_016801125.1. Taxonomy (NCBI): domain Eukaryota; kingdom Metazoa; phylum Chordata; class Actinopteri; order Esociformes; family Umbridae; genus Novumbra; species Novumbra hubbsi. The sequence continues at coordinate 1,249 of JACXGK010005576.1, read as the reverse complement.
GTTTACTTTTGTGGGGGATAGGTTGGTTTTGGCAAGGTTACTAGAATTCTTTTAAGGATTTTTTTTTCTCCCAAAAAACCTGAGCCAAGAAAAATGTTGTTGAAAAGTCAAAATAGTAGCCCCCTTCAATACACAACCATCCAACAGAAAGATAAACAGGAGACAGAAAGGAAGGTCAAGGGTCAATTCAAAATACTCACTGGATTGGTTCCTTCGCATCTGACCCTGAAAATATAAACACATTAATTAGCTGCAGATAGGATAAAATACACATATTCTGTGTTAGATTTCCTTAAACAAAAATATTAACAAAATAACTGAGTAATGTTTACAAACCGCTTTCAAACAGCCTCTAACATGCCACTTACTTAAAGGGATACTCCCCTTTGTACATCAGTAGGTAGCCAGACAACTGCAAAAGGGGAGGGTTTACTTTTACCCCTTTCAGATTGCACAACCACCCATCCAATCACCACACCCACCCAACAGCCACACCCACCCAACCACCATCACCACTTCAGCCCTCTATAAAAATAGACTCCCTTAAAGGCTAAACGTCAGGGAAATGACATGGGGAGTAGATAGGTATGTAAAATGTGCTTGTCACTACATAGATGTATTTATTACATGAAATGTGGAACAGCGTTATTAACTATGCCTCATGGAAAAACGGCTTTTCCACGTCAGTGTTAAGGAGACAGTAAATCACAGGATTAAGCGTTACAGACACACATACCAGACATTAAACCTAGGGTGAAGGATTCAGCTGCATGGAGCAGACAAGACAAAGTATCTCACCCTACACTGCCATCAATCAGCTATGACTGAGAGAGAGAGCAGGAGAGACAGAGCAAAAAAGAGAGAGAGAGAAAGCAAGAGGAGAGACATCAACACCTCTGGTGTGGCTCGACTACTTGGGACATAAATCAGTTTCTCCACAGCGACCAGCAGATCTGCATTTAATTCTGTGTGACCCAATGGAAACTCATTCATTTCAATAAAGCATTCATTCACACAGTGGAAATGACTAGGGGAGGAAGGAGGGAAATCACAAGTGGAACTGCAAGATCTAGAGGCACACGACTAAAGTGTCAAACCACCGTAGAAATGGGAGGCCACCATTTAGTCCCACAGGCACTAAGCAGCAAATGGGTTCAATTACGGCTGTAACCGGCCACACAGCCTAAAGATCTCCACACAGCCTAAAGATCTCCACACAGCCTAAAGATCTCCACACAGCCTAAAGATC
>JACXGK010005575.1:6854-32569 GCA_016801125.1 Novumbra hubbsi | reverse complement strand
GGTTTGAGATTTCACTTCCTACGGTGGGTTTGAGATTTCACTTCCTACGGTGGGTTTGAGATTTCACTTCCTACGGTGGGTTTGAGATTTCACTTCCTACGGTGGGTTTGAGACTTCGTTTCCTACGGTGGGTTTGAGACTTCGTTTCCTACGGTGGGTTTGAGATTTCGTTTCCTACGGTAGGTTTGAGATTTCGTTTCCTACGGTGGGTTTGAGATTTCACTTTCTACGGTGGGTTTGAGATTTCACTTCCTACGGTGGGTTTGAGACTTCGTTTCCTACGGTGGGTTTGAGACTTCGTTTCCTACGGTGGGTTTGAGATTTTGTTTCCTACGGTGGGTTTGAGATTTCACTTTCTACGGTGGGTTTGAGATTTCACTTCCTACGGTGAGTTTGAGATTTCACTTGCTACGGTGGGTTTGAGATTTCACTTGCTACTGTGGGTTTGAGATTTCACTTGCTACAATGGGTTTGAGATTTCACTTGCTACGGGGGGGTTCGATATTTCACTTCCATGGGGGTTTGACATTTCACTTCATACCTGGGTTTGATATCTCAGTCCCTGTCTTTCACTGTTTTATGTTTAAAAGTTCTCCAGTCTTGCTAGAGTTTTTGTATGATGTTGTCCTATATTCGTTTGATGTCCCTAGGTATCAGGAGGCCATAGATCAGTACGAGGCCATGATGAGGACTGAGCCTAATGTAATGTACTATAACAACAAGGCCAAGGAGAGGATCTGCTTCTGCCTGGTCAAGGTGTGTCTTATCTTGTAGATTAATTTAATAGACCTCTATGAATGTCAGCATGCCCTTTGAAATTCCTCCCTAAATTGTTGCTTGAAAATGAATGTAGTTAATTCATTGACTTATTACTAATAGACTAAGGAACTCCCATTTTTATTTATGAACCTTACTCTCTTTCTTTGCCAGAAAAAGATGCCCGCCGAGGCAATAGACATCTGTTCTGAAGCCCACCAGAGAGACCCACGCAATATTAACATCCTCAGAGACCGAGCAGAAGCCTTCATCCTCAACCAGGATTATGAGAAAGGTCGGTTTTGCCACAGCATGGCGGTAGCAGAGGGAGTGTTGACACTGTACCGCATTCGTTTAATTTCGCCCACACTCCAACTCTGGCTTTTCAACCTGCCATGAAAACAGACCCTTTGTTTTGTAGCCACAAAGCAGTCAGATCTCAGTGTGGTCATTGTGCCAGCTGTGGTAGTATCGGTCGTTTCACCCCCTCTCTTTGTCTCCAGCGGTCGAGGACTATCAGGAAGCGAGGGAGTTTGACATGGAGAATAATGAGATCAGAGAAGGTCTGGAGCGAGCCCAGAAACTGCTCAAACTCTCCCGCAAGAGAGACTACTATAAGATTCTTGGCGTAAATAGGTATGGCGGAGATTCACTTTTTAAAAGCTCCTCTTTATATCATCTACTGTGCGTGTAATTGATAGCTTTCTTTTTTTTCTCCAAATGTATTCATTTCAGCTGTGTTCCACTGAAGAAATTAGGCATTCATTTGCTCCTTTGCATTCAGTCTTTCAACTTTCCCACGTGTTATCTGTCCTAAGGAGCGCCAACAAACAGGAAATCATCAAGGCATACAGGAAGCTTGCTCAACAGTGGCATCCCGACAACTTCAGGGAGGAGGCGGATAAGAAGGAGGCGGAGAAGAAGTTTATCGACATCGCCTCCGCTAAGGAGGTGCTCACTGACCCAGGTACAGATAACACCTATCTGGGTTTCAGATAAGAGCCTTCTAACTAATCTCTGCCGTTAAGGAACACGTCTGGTGGAATAGTATCTAGGAAGCTTTAAACTACAGGGTGATGTCATCCTATGTGCCACATATGTTCTGGCTGATTTGTGACGGTGTCATATCTGTCTCCATCTATTCACGGGTCTCCTTCTACTCGCATGTCTCCCTACGCAACACCTCTCTGTCTTTCTGTCTCTCTCACATCAACTTTCTCCCTCCCTGTCTGTCTCCCTTCTCTACACCCATCCATCTCTCATCACCTGTATTTCTCTCTCTGCCTTAGCCTGTCTCTCCCTCTCTGTCATCACCCGTCTCCCTAGCCTCTTTTCGTACTGTCCTGTAATTTAAAATTAATAATGAACAAAACCCCTTTTTTTTTTTCTCCTCCATTTTTTTTTTATTGATATCGTCCCCGGACTTGTTTTGGAATTGGCATTTCAGTTGTTGACCCGTTTTGTTCGTCCCGTCTTTCTACCCCCAAACCATTAGAAATGCGTCAGAAGTTTGACTCTGGCGAGGACCCCCTGGACCCCGAGAGTCAGCAGGGCGGAGGAGGCCAGGGTGGCCAGGGATGGCCCTTCCACTTCAACCCGTTCGAGTCCGGCGGCAACTACCACTTCAAGTTCCACCACTAACGAGGCCGGGAGAAACGCGGGGCGGGGCTGAGCGATGGAACCGGGAGGGACTTACCATTAAAGGATGTTAGGCTGATGAAAACCCACGGAGTGACTGAGATGTACCCATGGGTTGGATTTGGGTAATACAGTTGTGGGCGTGGGGCATTGTGGGTAATGTAGTGAGTATTGACTACCGCTGTACCGCGAGGGGTGGAGCGTCCAACTGGAGCCGTCTACCACAATAAAACTAAGTGACAGTGTTATCGGCTGTTGACACGGCACCCTCGAGGAGTCCGGCGCGAGACTAGCCCTGAGTTGGTGTGTGGTCCTTCCACCTACCCCCAGGCTGTCGATGCTGTCACTGCATCCTACTTCCAGTGCCCATGTCATTTTTCTCTGGGACGTCTTCTGCTTTTACTGTGTTTGTGCCATTTTTCACCAATTCTGCCCAAAACATTGCTCTTTTGGTAGCTTAAGAGCTCTTTTTTCTTTCTTTCTTTTTGCTATACTTGAACAGCCAAGGTGCTGGAACGTTTGTGCATATATGCAATAATGCCCATAAAAGCTTATGTCTGATAAAAGAATATTTAAACTGGCACCCAAAGTACCCCAATAATATTCAGAATAAAACAACACTCGGAGCTTTTAGGGTGTTTTATAAAAAGGTTATTTCTATTTGCAAAGCTCTGAAGGTTGTTCTCCCCTGACTATATCATTAACTTAAGCACGAACTCAATCAGAAAATGGGTTTTAGCCATTGCGGGATTTAGAGACATTACATATCGAGCAGTAGCATTTACTGTGAATGGTTATCTCTTCAAACAATAACATAATTGAATTCCGGCTTTAATGGACACAATAGGTGTATTGGAAGATTTGGTCACTGACCAACAACTTCCTGATTGTGTACCCAATCAAAGGTGAGAGAATTCTGCCTACTTTTGAAAGTCCCTGAATGGTTGCAGCCTCCCACCCTTTTTAAAGCATGTCTGAAAATGTGCACTTTTTGTCCTTCTGTCTTTTTCATTTAAAAAACACTTTAGACACGGTCCCTTACATTTAATGTGTCGCTTATAGTGTTCCCAAGCTTGAAGCAACTTGAAGGAACATAGGATGACCAGTGTAATTTTAATTGACCGTGTCTACCAATCCCAGAGGGTCAAACATAAACAATGGATTACAAAATTGTTGACCACAAAACATTGCTGGTCAACATCATCCTTTCAAATGAACTCTTACCATAAGATGACTGAATTCTAAGGACAAAGTATAGCTACAATTGAAAGCTTTGAATGTAACTGCTCAACAACATTTATGTCAAGAAAACTGTTAACTGGCCTAGGATGAGTTATTTTCTAGTGTGTCTTTATATAAAAGGTGTCAAACTTATTTTCCCCATGAACTACAGGGTGGGTGCAAAAATGTTTTTACTAAATAGTCTTCTATCCATAGATTTGTTAATGATCCCTGACTGTCTGGCTTTTATTTGGTTGAAAATGAACTAGGGGTGAATATATATTACACCTGGGGCTGGATTGGACTCCCTCACCGCAGGTTATATGTTTAACACTCCTGTGGTGTATAGGGACACTTTCTGGCTTCAGTTTCTATGTTGTCAAACAGAATCAATGGAAAAGGTATTAAAATATGGATCTCCCTGGGGATAGCTCTGTTCTGTTCTTCAATACCGCCAATAGTTACAATCGTGCTTTAAATCAGGAGGTTCAGCTATCATTTTGGTACAGAGTGCAGTATGGTTGTGCAAAGGTCCGATGATATGCTGCCGCTAAGTCTGACAAGCAGCTCGTGTGTTTTGGATTATTTGTTTTGCACACCTATAAATGTGTCACCCAGGACATGCCACTCCCCAGCAATAACAAACACACACACAACACACACTAACATGTAAAGAAGGTCAAATGATGCACCAGAGAGTCATGAAACAAGCTTCACAAGACTAGAGCGGAGACACTGATGGTCTTCTGCATAAGCTGACGCCAAGAGGCTAGAGATTCACAGACACGGGTTTAGATCCTGTAATGTATTGAAAAGCATGTGTCCCTGCCCTTTGCCTTTAAAATGCAACACAGTGGTTCCACAAAAATAATAAACTTGGTCAGGTTTAGTCCAACATCTGTTATACTCTGTATATCGACATTATGCACACAGTAATGTCTCTGGGGACGCCATCTTGGCCCTGGTAAAGCCATGACACCTGTGACAGTGAAGAGCTGCATATGGAATTCGATTTTATTATCATGTTCTGTAGCCTTTTCTAGGCTGCTGAGACACAGACCAGGCTGAATGCTACTGTCGCTAGTTTCCTCAGTTTTTCTGGCGTGAGCTCCTCTCGTTCTTCAGTGGCTTGAGCCGAACCGCTGTGTGTCGACCAGGCTGTCGGACTCCACCTCGATAGAGACCACGTGGTGACCGGGAATCATGGCTAACCCCAGCACTCTGGGCTCACCTTGTGAGAAGGAGTCTAATGCGAAGACAAAAAGAGCATCCAAATGTAAAGTGCGTGAATGCATGCTATGTTATCAATATGCATCGTTTAGAAAGCTAGTTTTTCATCCCAGTCCTGGAGAGCTAAATTGCGTATGTTTAAAACAATTACTGGTAGAGTCTGAATCGGGTTTGTAGGGACGGTTTGATACAAAACACAGCATTCATATTTTTGCAGGCCCAGGGTTAAGAAGCAGTGACCTGACTTGGAAAGCCTTTACTTACCTGAGGATTTGAGGAACTCCTGAGCAGACCCCAAGATGACGTTGCAGTCTCTATCTGTGCACAAGAATAGTCCCACCAGGGTCCGTCCATCTGTCATTCTTATTCTCATGTTCTTGTTCAGCAAACTCTCCAGCTTCTGACGCCCTCTAGAAGACAATGACTGTTCACCCTGGATCTAAGAGATAGGGATAGTGTGGAAATAAGAAGATATACCTATACCCATATGAGGAAGCATGATGAGATATTTCATTTTTTAAAGTGGTTTTGTTTACTCGTACTGTAAATTTGCCAAATTAACAGAATCTATTTTGGTGAACCAAATGCTCTTAATATTCTATTTTATGTTTTGGGAGAAAAAACCCTTCAGCATTTCAGCAACATCTTTCCTTGCCAAAAATAAATATTATTATATATAATTTGCCAACCTCTTGGCTTTGTACGTCTCGATTGTTGTTGCGTTTTATTCCAATCGAAGTAGATTTATTTACAATTTAACGCAGTTGGAGTGGCAGTTGCGGCCGGGAAGCAATGTGTGTAGTGAAACGCATACAATCTGGTATTCATTTGTATTGTTCCTTACAGCCATTAAGGATCCGTTGTACCAAAGACTACTCCACTGAACAGCAAAAGCACGCCATTCTTGATATTTGCCATCACGATACAGTACGGAGAGAAATTGCTAGCCAGCTACCTAACGTCAGTACTGTAACTACGTTCATTTTAGCTAACGTCCTGCTTTTTTAGCTAGCAACAGTAACCAGTTGATCCGACTTGTTTGAGGATAAATCCGATAGACAGGCTCTGCTTTCAGTTTACCCGAATAAATTGTATGCACTGAAAGTGTGTCAAGTCGATCATTAATTAATTTAATCACCCCTATATGACTTGATGGACCATTTTCTTCAATCGTTGTTGCCATCCCACCCTTTCTTGTATTTCTTCTTGCGGAATAATTTCACAGCCGTACACCCGGAAATGCATTAGGAAATACGATGTATTGTGGTTAATGTTTTTTTTAACCCATTTTACATATACATTTAATTGGTCAAACCTCACTATTTCATTTTCAGTTTGTTCATTAAATTGGTCCAGTGTCAATATTTTGATATTTTGGGACTGTTATACTGCTCGTGATCCACAAAAGATTTGTGTGTAGCGTTAGCGGCCGTGGTTACCACAGTAACGGAGCTCTGGCTTTTTGTTTGCGCATTTGCTAAAACAATGCAGCTAGTGAATTAACTTGCAAATACACGGATGTTCAGTTGTTAAATTCTACATTCTCATTTGTAACTAAATTGTGCAAACTTGATTTACTACAAATGCTGCGACCAAAGTATTTCACTCCAAACGAGGTGTCCCTTCACAGCAAACTTGATGATTTGTGGGTTTCATACCTGGGCAAAGTGAACGATTTGACACCATTGATGAATGAGTTTCAAGGTAAGTTTTCGAATGCATGCATTTTAAATATGCCATTAGGCTACAGCAGTTTACTTACATTCTATTTCAGGGGATGTACTTCTGAAGCCTATTATTGAGTGTGCAGGGAAGGACATCAGTCACTGGTTCGACCCAAAGACAAAAGATGTGAGTGAGAAAATAATAGTATAAAGTTCCCTATGAATGTGTAGCATATTTTTTTCTTTTTAACTTTACTGATGGCAAGCAATTGTTTTCTTAGATTCGGACCCACATCGACCCACTGTCTGGCTGTCAGAAATATTACACCCCCAGGGGGCGCTTTGTGCATGTGCCCCCTCCCTGCCCTCGCACTGACTGGGCCAATGACTTTGGGCGACCCTGGTGGAAGGATAAACAATATGAAGTGGGGGCTCTTTCTGTTAAGACCAGGTGGATCCGAATCATCAACACCCTTACGTCCCAGGAGCAGGGTCTGGAGGTTAGTCATGCCTAGTCAGAGTAAATGATATCCTACATTGTGCTTTGCTGTACACTGAATCAATGGCTTTGTCCAACCCCTACATCTCTACCTGAGCTTGTTGTTTTTTTCACATCTGGTCTCTTCAAACTGTAGCCCCCCCCCCCTCCCCACACACACACACACACACCCCAAACACTGTTACCTTTTGTGAAGTAATGCTTGTAATCTTTACCTTAAATGTTTTTCCCTCAAGCTCTGAGTTTGCTGATTGCCACTTCATTAAGCTGTCCTTCCGTTAAGGTGGATGTGTGGAGGTCACAACTACCCATCTATAATGTAAAACATCAATTAGAATAATGTATTGGCTGTGTAGTCCAATCTCATTCGTCCCAACACCCTCCCCTGGCCCGTGTGGCTATTGTCTTACAGAATGATGAACCCATGTGCTACACGTGCATCATAGATATGCTATTCATTTACATCAAATCTTCAGACATCCCCCCCACACACACACACACACACATACAGCATCACCTTCATGCATGCACAATGTGTGTACATACATAACCCTCAGAAATAGCCATGAATAGCCAACCTCCCCTCCTCTTATCACCAAATATCGCTGTGGCGGTCTATCAGAGGTGTCTCCTGGCAGCCGGCACCGGTTTCACCTAATGGCTAAATATGGCCGACTGGAGCCCAGGTGCTGTGTCACTGGCGCCATAGCAATGTGGATTAGCACATTAAACCTCAGGTAGCCCCGGCCTGTATGTCACAGCCCGCAGGGACACAGCCACGTGGACTGAGCAGCACAGTAGTGCATTGTGTCACTGTCAAACCCCGGGGGAGTGAGTGTCGGCCGGGTTCTCTCCTTCTTCCCACAGCCCAGACACACACACACACACACTCTGGTCCCCAGCAGAGCAAGCCTCCCCTCTCCAGCGCGGTGGGAGAGCAGGCTTTCCCGCCAACCCGCCTCAACTGGCACTTGTAGCCTTCTCCTGGGCCAGAGGCTTAGTGTGGGTGATCCACTCTCCACTCACACGGTGCAACATATGCTCCCTCTCTCTCTTTAACAGACACGCGTGCGCCCCCCTCCTCTCCCGCAGACAGCCTCTTCTTCTGTCTCTCCGTCACTGGCCTCTCCATCCCCCCCCACGTTCTCTCCGAGATGTTCCTGCCAAATGTGCACATTGGACCCGGCATAGACAAATGGTTTTCTTTCTATGGGATTCTGGAAGCGCCAAGTAGGAGGGTTTTTAAGGGGACTTATGGACGATTTTTGCTGCATTACCAGTATGAAAACAAGCAAAAAAAATTGCCAGTAGATTTCTGCTATGAATGTTTTAGGTCAAAGTCTTGTAATCTGTTTCTACACAATTAATCAAGATTTACTGACGTATTCCCAATTGAAACTTCTTTGCCGGGCCATCTAATCAGTTTGCATTGACTTGTACTCTCTTTATACTTGCTTCAGACCCTCACAGTTCTATCTTTTCCACCCTGGACTCACTAATACTGTATCGGTCTGGTTCAGTTATAAGGAAGATGTCTAGGCAACAAGTCATGTTATTGTTTAGCGGCAGGATTCCACACAGTGCCCCTGTGATAGTGGGTTGCAAAAATGTGCCCATAGATCACAGAATCATTTGAAGATGGAAACCAGTGGACATCTATTTTTTTCCCCAACAGGTGTGCTCCGAGGAGACGTTGAATGAGATTCTTCTGCGCTACCTCCCCTACAACTCCCACGCCGCCAGCTACACTTGGAAACATAACTGTGTCGAGTTGGACATGAGTAAAACCCTGGAGGAGAACGGCATCCCTGACGAGGACGAGGACTTGTACGGGGGGCGAATGGACCGTGACCTCTTCTCCCAGTCCATATGCCTGTATTTCAATGATGACCTCACTGAACTTTGATCCCATGTTTTGATGGTGAGACATATATGCAGACAAAATAAATCTGTGTTATTTATTTGATTCACTATGCCGAAGAGAACATTGGTTACAGAAATTGACTATCCTAATGTTACAATCAGCCATTCCATTCAAGCATCTTCTTTTTGTCGTTCCTTCAAAGAATCTTGCGTCTACACAATAGGCCTACATACATTCATAAATGAACAATAGCCTGCCAACACTGTCACTAACACTGCATGGTAACCATGGAAATTGTTGATGTGATATTCAGCAGTAGGGTAATTCCTCTCAACAGCTCCTTTGTGGCTCAACTGAGGTTTAATTTCCTGTTATAGAATGTGCAGGGAAACAAGATCTACCAAAACAGCAATATCAGTTTTAGTCAGTCTGGTCCTAGAGACTTAAAAACGATTTAATTCATGGGTGGCTGGTCCTACATATGTAATTCCATGATTCACAATATTGTTCTCACTCATTTTACTGTAGAATGTGCATATGTAAATCTAATCCTAGAACGCTTTGTCAGAACTGAGCTGCATAAAAAGCAGAGGCAGGGTCTAAGCGCTAGAGGTTTTCATGGCCTTACTGCCGCCAAGATTACAGAGTCAGACTGTGTAAGATGAGTTCAAAATGTGTTCTCTTTTACTGCAGTGAGTGCAGCATGTTGAAACAGGTCTAGATCCTTTAAATGCATACTGTAAAGTGATCATCAGTTGAAAAAACGAACAGTTTGAATGATGCATTGTTTTCATCCTCACCACAAGTGGTTAATTTTTAAGCAATCCAATCTGTCTGGGTATGGCTGCGGCAGATTTTCCCAACCCCCCCACTCTCAAGCTCCTTCCCTTGCTCTCTCTCCCTCTCTCTCAGGCACGCACACATACATGCACAGCCCTCTTGCTCCAAAATAATTTTATATCATGGTGGGGGCCTTTGAGAATATTTAAGGTGGCCATATTTGATAGATTAGTGTTGCGTTTTGCAGTGCTGAATGCAGAGTTGTTGAGGGTGATCTTGTTATGTGCACGTCTGCCTTGTGTCTGATCTTAGAAGAGAAACAAACAAGTTACAATGTAACCTACAAGCAGATAAAACCCCCTTTCATGTAACAATGTGAGTTTTTTCTGGAGGAGGGAGGGGTGCACGGAGAGAGGGAGAGGCAGATAGGAGAAGGAGAAAGGAGGGGGGGGGCGTTCTGAAATAATATAGTCAGCCATTTTTTATGTAAGGGGATTTTTCTTATTGGGGGGGTTGTTAAAAAATAAATATAAGGGCGGCCATCTTTGTTTCCTTGCCTTGTAGTGTAAAATATTCCAAAACGCCCCCCACTTTTTTCTTGTGTCGATTTGAATATTAAATAAATATCATAATTCCGGAGGATTTCTGATTTCGAGGTCGGAGCCGATGACAGGAATATAATGTCCGCTCCTCTCCGGTCCTGTGAGGAAGACGAGGGCATGTTGGTTAATTCCGAGGGAGGAGATTTTGATGAAGAAGAAGAGGACGACGGAGATCTAGACGAGAACGCAAGCGACATAAACTCGCCGGCGGCGCCTCAAGAAACTGCAACACTAGCCGCGCCAGGTATAGTAGGCAAAACAGACAGACACTTGCGAAAGACTCGGGAGCGCGCACACAAAATAGAAACACATACGCCAAAAAAAATGTAAAAGTACTCCAAGACACCGGCTTGTGCAGCTCATCTCAATAGTAATCTGTTGCTGCAAGAGAATAGTTGTGCGCCCGTTGCTCCAAAGGATAGTGTAGGGTTGTAGTTCAAAGAGTTGAAGATTCCAACTTCTAAACCAACTTGAGACCGCGCTTTTTGTTTTTATCGCAAATGCAATTCACAAAGTTAATACTCCTCGACGTTTGATATCTTCCTTGGAATGATGTCATTTTCATCAATTATATCTTAACGTTGGTAGGTCGCCATGAAGGGTAAAGCTCACGACATCCCTGGCAGAAAACATGGACTCCCGAGCCATAAGCATTCTGATAGTGATCTTTAGGTGTTGCCGAGGCGTGAGCGTTAAAACCGGATGATGGAGTGAGGGCTGGTATGACAGCGTGTAAATAAACTTGACCCTACCCCCTGACTGTCTCCACAGACGGTTCATGATAGGACACTGACACTCTACTCAAGTTTTTTAATAGAACCGTTATGTGTAGCCCAAAGGGCTTTTGGTTTATTTCTCTTTCGTAATGGCAGACATAGATATGCATAATGTTTACGTAGTTCTATAATAAACTGACTGGAAAATAATATAAAGAGCTTTATAAAAAACATACTTGCCTAGATCAATATAATGTGAAAGACAACAGTCAACATGGCTTATTTTAGCCTGCTCCAAATAAGTTTATTTTTGAAGGGATTGACCTACCTGGTACCTGCTCACCAAATGGGATGTTTTACTGTTGTACTGTTGCTTTCAATACAAAAAAAGAAATGCTTTTGCCTGTATACAATTGTAGTATATGACATTACATATAATTATTTAGGGCCCTTTCAGCGCAACTGAACGAGTAGCCTACCATGACGCATGTCTAGAGACCGACAGACAAGCGCGCAAATCAATTAGTGCGCCTCCCGCAGCGGCCACGCGACCTCCGCCAGGGGTTGTTGCTGTTGTGTTTGGGACCCCAGGTGTGGGAATTTTACGGCGGCATCTAGGCTAGTGTAGGGGGTCGTTTCAGTTCATCGGATAAAATGACTTGCTTGCGGCCTCGAAATCACCGGGCTCCGCGTGCGTGCTGCTGCCGCCTCTGGCAGCACTCTGCAGCAGATATATGCGGATTCTGGGCTCGTGCTGCGTGTTGTAGCCTACTCTGTACCAACAAAGAAACACAATAAAATCGGACACATTTGTATCAAGTGCAATGGCGGCCGCAAGCGATAGTTTTTGGTGATGATTTTTTTTCTCACCTTTTGTCCTCTGACAAACCGAATGCTTATCTTTCTCTTGCTCATAATGCTCTCTTTTTGCAAAGCGAAAAACTTTAATAAATAGGAAAAAGACAAATTAGTATATCTCTTGAATAAGTGCAATCAATTATCCTAAAAACGTTTGGTTTGCACAGTATGTTTGATTGGATGTTATTTTGCCAATTATTTATTGCGGTAATACATTTCCATTGAAATAACATTTTAGAAGCCTTAAATCGCTGTTAAAAAACCATGTTCGTTCTTTTGTATCAGCTCCACATTTCCAAAGCCAAACACTCATTTACTCAATGTCCATACAATCCAGTGATGGATTCAACTTTTATTTTACTGACAGGATTTGGTAATCACACTGTCAAAATCAAAGTTGTCACAATTCAGTCAATGTCAAAAGTTGGGGTAAAACTCTACATCCAGACAAAACTGGTGTCACTGCACACTTCCCAGCAGGACAGTTAATGACCGTATTGTGCTTAATTGTGCTCAAAAGAGATTATATAGAGAATTCACAGCCTTCAAATAGGATTATGGTCAATATGATTAGTCACAATTCCCTTCTTTTGCTTCTCACTCCCCTTTCCTCACCCTGCGTAGAGGAAGAAGGTGAGGCATCAGACAGGGAGGGACTTGGGAGGAAGAAACGAGGGCCCAAGAAGAAACGGGAAACAAAAAAGAAGGAGAAAGAAGGAAAACCCCCCAAAGCAAAAAAACGGAAAAAGATTGTAAGCTTCTCCAACACAACGACACTCTGGTGTCTATTATTCATCTCGATTTCTGTGACAATACATATTGATTTAGATTCCCTCAGCCTCTCCTATAACCTTCTTCTCCCTTTCTCTCCATCTCACCGTTTGTCTCTTTGTCTTTCTATCCCTCCCTCCTCCCTTTCCCCTTTCCCTCCTATACCTTTCTCTTACCATCTCTCTACCCCCCCCCCCCCCAAATCGCTAATTTTGACGCCCGATCTGTTATTCCCTCTCAGGACAGTGATGTAGAGAGGGACTCGGAGAGAGAGAGAGACTATGGCGAGAACACTGATAGCGCAGCCAGCGACTTTGCTGGGGAGAAAAAGAAGAGGAAGAAACACAAGGAAAAGAAAGAGAAGAAAATAAAAAAGAAGAAAAAAGAGGATGGGGACAAGACATACGAGGAAACCGCCAAGGTGGGAGGGAAACCAGGATGTATTGTTGTTGGTTTGTTCTTGTAGTTGGGAGGGGAACCAAGATGTGTTGTTGTTGGTTTGTTCTTCTAGTTAGTAGGGAAACCAGGAAGTATTGTTGTGGGTTTGTTCTTGTAGTTGGGAGGGAAACCAAGATGTATTGTTATTGGTTTGTTCTTCTAGTTAGGAGGGAAACCAGGAAGTATTGTTGTTGGTTTGTTTTTCTAGTTGGGAGGGAAACCAGGAAGTATTGTTGTTGGTTTGTTGTTCCAGTTTGGAGGGAAACCAGAAGGAAGTATTGTTGTTGGTTTGTTCTTCTAGTTGTTATCATCGGTTTGCTACTTGGTCTCACTAAGAGATTGACAAAGTCTTCCAGCTCTGTTTTGTTGCATTTGTTGTTTCTCTTGGGCAGCCACCAGAACAGAAGACATCTGCCCAGCTGGCTAAGGACTGGGGCCTGGAGGATGTGGATCATACCTTCACTGAAGACGACTACCGCACATTAACCAACTACAAAGCCTTCAGTCAGTTCATGAGGTACTGTGTAGTCGTAACAGATGGAGCTCACTTTATTTGGAATGAACCAAACAATAGTTCATTCCAAATAATGTTTAGCCTTGAAACATGGAGCTAATTGAATCATTCTTTATCAGTCAAATGAGACAATTTACTGAGGTTCCAATTGAGAATAACTGTATAATTATACTGATGAAGTCGCCTGATCTCCTCCACTTCTATTTGCCCCCCCCCACCCCCACCCCCTCTCTGCTCAAGGCCCATGATCGCTAAAAAGAACCCTAAGATTCCCATGTCCAAGATGATGACCATCCTGGGGGCCAAGTGGAGGGAGTTCAGCTCCAACAACCCTTTCAAGGGCTCCGGCGCTGCAGCCATGGCGGCTGCGGCAGCGGCCGCCGCAATAGCCGTAGCCGAACAGGTCTCGGCGGCTACGCCGTTGCCATCCCCGGAGCCGCCCCGGAAGCAGCCCCAAACCCCCCGGCCGGTGCCCCCGCCGCCCCCGCTCCGTAAAGCCAAGACCAAAGAGGGCAAAGGTTAGATCAAGTGGAGCGATCTCCATCCAGTACGTGCTTTGTTTCCCTGTCGTTGAATAGGATTGGAATTGCTCCTGACCTTTCACCTCACTTCCTGTCTTTCAGGCCCTGGTTACAAGAAGAGTCGCAGTAAGAGTCCTCGCGTTCTGGCTGAGAGGAAAAAGGCGTTAGCGGCGGCAGCGGCTAAAGCAAAGAAGATGGCCCCCATACGTATCAAAGTGGGCCCCCTAGGCAACAAGAGGAAGAAGAGCAGCTCTGTGAGGATCACTTGGTCAGGGGTTCGTAGATGTGTTGGTGCTGGGACATTGTCTCACCTCCCTTTCCTTGCTTTTAGAGTGGTGAGGATGTCGACGAGGAGGATTCGGAGCAGGAGGACTCCAGCGTCCACAGTTCTTCGGTCCGCTCGGACAGCTCCCCACGCGTGAAAAAAAACAGGAGAGGACGGCCGTCCAAGAAGAAGAAGAAAAGTAATTCTCCTCATGAAACAGCGAATTCTCTGTTCTATTCCGGTGTCTCTCTCTCCCTCTCCCTCTCAATTTCTCACTCCCTCTACAGCCATTCATTCATGGCTGTGTTCTTAGGCAAATTGTTAGTGAGCCCACTCCCTTGGCTGAGAAGCAACCCCACACATGAATGGTCTCAGGATGGTTTACTGTTGGCATGCCACAGGACTGATAGTAGCGCTCACATTTTCTCGCATCCGACTTCGTGAACATTTATTTTTGTGTGCTTCTCAAACCTTTTGGCCACGGTTGTATCTGTCCCTCTATTTTCCCCCTCTTTCTTTCTCACTTCTTCTATCTATCCCTCTATTTCCCCCCTCTCTGTTTCTCTTGCTAAATGTCTGTAGTCTCATCCCCCATCTCGTCCTGGTTGTTTTACCGTTCTTCGTCTCCCTAATGTTGGCTGTGTCCATGTGCCAGTGCCTGGCGAGGGTGAGTTGGAGGGTGACGGCTACGAGACGGACCACCAGGACTACTGTGAGGTGTGCCAGCAGGGCGGGGAGATCATCCTGTGCGACACCTGCCCCCGGGCATACCACCTGGTGTGTCTGGAGCCTGAGCTGGAGAAGGCCCCCGAGGGCAAGTGGAGCTGCCCTCACTGTGTAAGTCCAGGATGTCCAAGTGTACCACGCTCCCACTGTAGTCTTCTCATTGTAACGCTCTCACTGTAGTCCTGTCATTGTAACGCTTCCACTGTAGTCCTCGCATTGTAACGCTCTCACTGTAGTCCTCTAATTGTAACGCTCTCACTGTAGTCCTCTCATTTTTACGCTTCCACTGTAGTCCTCTCATTGTAACGCTTCCACTGTAGTCCTCTCATTGTAACACTCTCACTGTAGTCCTCTCATTGTAACACTTCCACTGTAGTCCTCTCATTGTAACGCTTCCACTGTAGTCCTCTCATTGTAACACTCTCACTGTAGTCCTCTCATTGTAACACTCTCACTGTAGTCCTCTCATTTTAACACTTCCACTGAAGTCCTCTCATTTTAACACTCTCACTGCAGTCCTCTCATTGTAACGCTCTTACTGAAGTCCTTTCATTGTAACACTCCCACTGTTGTCCTCTCATTGTAACACTCTCACTGTAGTCCTCTCATTGTAACGCTCCCACTGTAGTCCTCTCATTGTAACACTCCCACTGTTGTCCTCTCATTTTAACACTCTCACAGTAGTCCACACATTTTAATTAATCCACTGTAGTCCTCTCATTGTAACACTCTCACTGTAGTCCTCTCATTTTAACACTTCCACTGAAGTCCTCTCATTGTAACACTCTCACTGCAGTCCTCTCATTGTAACGCTCTTACTGAAGTCCTTACATTGTAACACTCCCACTGTTGTCCTCTCATTGTAACACTCTCACTGTTGTCCTCTCATTGTAACACTCTCACTGTAGTCCTCTCATTGTAACGCTCCCACTGTAGTCCTCTCATTGTAACGCTCCCACTGTAGTCCTCTCATTGTAACACTCCCACTGTTGTCCTCTCATTTTAACACTCTCACAGTAGTCCACAAATTTTAATTATTCCACTGTAGTTCTCTCATTGTAACACTCTCACTGTAGTCCTCATTGTAATGCTCCCACTGTAGTCCTCTCATTGTAATGCTCCCACTGTAGTCCTCTCATTGTAATGCTCCCACTGTAGTCCTCTCATTGTAACGCTCTCACTGTAGTCCTCATTGTAATGCTCACACTGTATCGGTATTAAACACTGTCTACACATCACACTTTATTCGAAATTTGTAATCGCTCTTCTCCTAGCTCATTGTAGTACTCCCCACTTCTCCTCTCGTCTCTTGTAGGAGAAAGAGGGGATCCAGTGGGAAGCGAAGGATGACGACTTTGAGGAGGAGTTTGAGGAAGACATCGAGGACCTGGTCATACCGGAGGTGCCAGGAGTCGGGCTGCTGGCAGGGTTTGAGGAGGAGGATGACCACATGGAATTCTGCAGGGTCTGTAAGGACGGAGGGGAACTCTTATGCTGTGACACCTGCACCTCCTCATATCACATCCATTGTCTAAACCCACCACTGCCCGAGATCCCCAACGGGGAGTGGCTATGTCCGCGCTGCACCGTAAGTCTCATGTGGTCTCGTGTTTTTTAACTTTAACGTGTGTATCATATGAACGATTCCGCCAGTGCCACTGTGAAAGGTTCATTGCCCCTTTTGGGTGATGGAATTATTTACTATTTTAGTTATTGTGTTTTACGATTATTAAATAAGTCAGTACAATACTATAGGAGAACAAATTCCTGTTTCCCCCCCCCCAGTGTCCTTCGATCAAAGGCAGGGTTCAGAAGATCCTTCACTGGCAGTGGGGCGAGCCCCCCCAACCGGTACCCGTTCCCCCGGACCCCGATGCTCCCCCTGACGCCCCACCTCCGCCCCCCATGAAAGGCAGGGCCGAGCGGGAGTTCTTCGTCAAGTTGGCCGGACAGTCCTACTGGCACTGCACATGGATCACCGAGCTACAGGTGAGGGAGAGAGAAAAGGGAGACAGACAAAGGGAGAGAGGGAAGGGAAAATAGGGGCTGAAAACGGAGGAGAACAGTTACAGATGAGGCTGATGTAATGATATGAAAAACTCTGAGACGCTTGTCAGCGTCTTCCCCGTCCTCCTTCCTTGTTGTCACCCCCGCTCGTTCTCCACACCCTGACTTGTACAGCTGGAGATCTTCCACTCGGTGATGTTCCGTAACTACCAGAGGAAGACCGACATGGACGAGCCCCCCAGCCTGGACTACGGGTCGGGGGGCGAGGAGGACAGTACCAAGAGCGAGAAGAGGAGGCTTAAAGACCCCGACTATGCGGCCCTCGATGACAAGTTCTATAAATACGGCATCAAGCCTGAATGGATGATGATCCACCGTATCATCCACCACAGGTATATGGGTGAGGGTGGGTGTGCTAGTGCAATTGGTTTTGTTATGTGCATTTTAAACCACTTTCATTGTGCTGGTGTTTCCTAGTGTTGACAAGAAAGGGATATACCACTACCTGGTGAAGTGGAGAGACCTGGCCTATGACCAGTGCACGTGGGAGAGTGACGATCTAGAGATCCCAGAGTTTCCTATCCATAAGGCCAACTACTGGGCACACAGGTACTGTACTACTGGTCAACTGGCATCCCTGATGGCTCCAAATACTAACATGTACTGTACTACTGGCATCCATGATGGCTCCAAATACTAACATGTACTGGTCAACTGGCATCCATGATGGCTCCGAATACTAACATGTACTGGTCAACTGGCATCCATGATGGCTCCAAATACTAACATGCATTGTACTACTGTACTGGTCAACTGGCATCCATGATGGCTCCAAATACTAACATGTACCGTACTACTGTACTGGTCAACTGGCATGTACTAACGTTTACTATGTCATGGTGTTTTAGCTGTCATAATTTCTACCATGTATATGGATAAGGGGCACTAGATTGATTGATTGGTTGATTCAGGGATGAGGTGATGAAGGAGGCCCCCGACATGCCCAGGAGAATGAGGAGCATGAGGATGGAAGAGAACGAAGACCCCCACAGATCACCTGTAAACGACGTGAGTTGGGATTGGCTCCCTCTGATTGCATCCTTGTTTTTATTGGCCACTGCTAGATAATTCACTTCGATTGTCTTGCCAACCGACTAATTGACCCCACCCTCCTCCACACCTCCAGCCCACCATTAAGTACGAGGAGCAGCCTGACTTTGTGACAGCAACGGGGGGCACACTCCACCTGTACCAGCTGGAAGGTCTCAACTGGCTGCGCTTCTCCTGGTCACAGGGCACCGACACCATCCTGGCAGATGAGATGGGTCTGGGCAAAACCATCCAGACCATCGTGTTCCTCTACTCACTCTTTAAAGAGGTAGGGCCATGAACTATGGAACTAAGAACTCTGTGTGAACTCTAAACTTTGAGCAATGTACACCCAAATGTTATACTGTTAGTACCTTTAATGTGCAAGGCAAACTATTTTGGGGTCAGTAAAGGGATAATATATGTAACTATTTAATTCTATTTCTATTCAATTACACTTTGTGCGTTCTGATCCCTGTGGTAAATATGTATTTACTTTTCTTCCCATGCCCAAGGGCCACACAAGGGGCCCGTTCCTGGTTAGTGCCCCCCTCTCCACCATCATTAACTGGGAGAGGGAGTTTGAAATGTGGGCCCCTGATTTCTACGTGGTGACCTACACTGGCGACAAGGAGAGCAGAGCCATCATCAGGGAGAACGAGCTGACCTTTGACGACGCGGCTGGGAGGGGAGGGAAGAAGGCCTTCAAACTTAGGGTGAGAGAGAAGGGGAGGGGCTAGGGGGGACATAAAATTTCAATCTGTGCCTCATTTTTATGATGACCTCTCACCTTTGAAGTTCAACTCAGGTCAATAGACTGTGTTGACATGAGAGTCAGTAAGGCCACAGCTGGTTTGGAACCAAATGCGTTGAGGTTTTTCCAATAGTTAAAATAGTTTATTTTGGTTTGGTCATAATCTGATTGGGCCAGGTAGTTTTAGGTGGGTTCCATTGAGTTTCAGGACTACTCTCGGTAGTGTCAGTACTAACTGGATGAAGGGACTTTTTCTCTATGTTAATTTCTTTCCATTTCACAGCTTTATAGTGGTAGGGTTTTTATGTGGTTGTATAATCAACATTGGCCTAATTCTGTCCTGGATGCATTATTTGGGGCTTTTCTCTGTTTCAATTGGTTTACGGACCTCACCCTTCACGTCCATTCAGGGCAGATCTCTGCATCTTCCTCCCCTGTCGGCAATTACAGACTGCCCTTTCTTCCCTCTCACTCTTTGCCAGAGAGAAGCTTCTATAAAGTTCCATGTGCTGCTGACCTCCTATGAGCTGGTGACCATAGACCAGACGTCTCTCAAGTCCATAGAATGGGCCTGTCTGGTGGTGGACGAGGCCCACCGCCTCAAAAACAACCAATCAAAAGTAGGGTGTCTGTCTACAGCATGTGTCAGGATCTCCTCTTGAAAGACGAGAAAGCACAGTTGATCAGTGAGCTAACCATTTCCCATGTTATCTGTTCCCTGTCAGTTCTTCAGGCGGTTAAATGACTACAAGATTGACCACAAGCTGCTGCTGACAGGTACTCCTCTACAGAACAACCTGGAAGAGCTTTTCCACCTGCTCAACTTCCTCACTCCTAACCGCTTCAAGTAAGTCTTGACACACCCACGAGCCCAGGTGTCATATGCAGTATTTGATCAATGATTGGGCAAAGGGCCGCCAGTGTCAACGGAACCATGGGAGCACCTACATACAGACCATGTGCTGAAGCGGTATTTACTATGCAGCTCAATTATTTTTACCAATCAGATAGGCTCTGGACAAGATCCGACGTGATTGGTCAGATCAATTACTGTAAAAAAGGTTCAAAATGTGGCATTCGCTCACAACACTGAATCTACACATGAAATCAAATTATAATATGATCTCCACTCACCTGACGTTCTTTCCCCCTTTCTCTCTCTCTCTGATCTCCTTCTCTAGTAACCTGGAAGGTTTCCTTGAGGAGTTTGCGGACATCTCTAAGGAGGACCAGATCAAGAAGCTCCATGACCTTCTGGGGCCCCACATGCTCAGGAGGCTGAAGGCCGACGTCTTTAAGAACATGCCGGCGAAAACCGAGCTCATCGTCAGAGTGGAACTCAGCCCCATGCAGAAGTAAGCAGGGATGGAGGGATGAGGGGGTGGGACATGGACAAGAAAGGTGGGTGGAGAGCGAGCATGAAGAAGGATAGAACAGGTCCGTCATTCAAACAGACTCCGCAACCCTGTTGTCTGTTGGTCTGTTGGAACAG
This sequence comes from Novumbra hubbsi, assembly GCA_016801125.1. Lineage (NCBI taxonomy): Eukaryota > Metazoa > Chordata > Actinopteri > Esociformes > Umbridae > Novumbra > Novumbra hubbsi. The sequence goes on along the minus strand of JACXGK010005575.1, from coordinate 12,164 downwards.
GAAGTACTACAAGTTGATTCTGACCAGGAACTTTGAGGCTCTGAACTCCAAAGGAGGTGGTAACCAGGTCTCTCTACTGAACATCATGATGGACCTGAAGAAGTGCTGCAACCATCCCTACCTCTTCCCTGTCGCCTCCATGGTAACGCCCAATGAAAATCAAGGATTTTACAAGTCTGGGTTACAGGAAGATACCAATAGTATGAATATAAACCGTGTGGGTCTTTTGACACACCTTCTTTTGAATGACTTCTAAATTGCAGTGCAGTGACACCTTCTGGTTGGTTTGGTTTGTTGATTTTCAGATTCATGTGTAGATCCACCATAGCTCATACCTGCTCCGAAACACAATGTGAAAACGTGAATCTATTAAGCTAATTAGCAGAGGATCAGGTGCTCTGTTTTAGACAGCCTTTCAGCCGATGAGGTCCACTAAGGCAGCCCTGTGTATTTTAATATTTCTGTTTTTTGGGGGGTTATTAGGAAGCCCGCAAGACGACGAGTGGAGCGTACGAGGGCACGGACCTCACAAAGGCTTCTGGGAAACTGACTCTTTTGCAGAAGATGATGAGGAAGCTGAAGGACCAGGGACACCGTGTGCTGATCTTCTCCCAGGTGCCCCTTCCCCAAACAGACACATTTTCGGCACATCCCCCTCTTGCTCATTTTTAATTCAATGCAAAAGTCTTTGTTGACATTGGAACGTGTTTACATTGCAATTATTTTATTGCATTTCTCTCTCAATCTTTCTATTTCTCTCTCTCTCTCTATCCCTGGTAGATGACCAAGATGCTGGACCTCTTAGAGGACTTCCTGGACTTTGAAGGTTATAAGTATGAGAGGATTGATGGGGGAATCACAGGAGCTCTCAGACAGGAGGCCATTGACAGGTTCAACGGTGAGACAGACAGTCCATCAATGTGAAACGGGCCTTTTCAGTTTCTTCTGGGTTTTCTTGTCAAAAGTAACACCATGTTATCCTTCTTCCTCTCAGCTCCTGGTGCCCCACAGTTTTGTTTTCTGCTCTCCACCAGAGCCGGGGGTCTGGGCATCAACCTGGCTACGGCCGACACGGTCGTCATCTTCGACTCTGACTGGAACCCCCACAACGACATCCAGGTTGATACTCCTGAACTTCCCTACTGATTTAATAGCATGCATTATATGGACCTTGATACTTGTTGTCTGGTCCGGTTTATATGTCAACGCACTAAATAAAATTATACTAATATAATGTAATAGTAATATAATTTATACAAAGCCGATATGGATTAATACTAAAATAAAGTTATACTAATATAAAGGAACACAAATATTATAGTACAGTATTAGTACATTATTATATAATACTAATATAAAGTAATATTAATCTGATGTCACATACTTCCTTTTTCATCCTTTTGTCTCCCACCTTTTCTGCCCCTCCTCCCGACTCCCCTATCCTAACTGGCTGCCCCGCTCCTCCCCCCCTCCCCCCCCCCAGGCATTCAGCCGCGCCCACCGCATCGGGCAGGCCAACAAGGTGATGATCTACCGCTTCGTGACCCGCGCCAGCGTGGAGGAGCGCATCACCCAGGTGGCCAAGAGGAAGATGATGCTGACCCACCTGGTGGTTCGGCCCGGCCTGGGCTCCAAGGCCGGCTCCATGTCCAAGCAGGAGCTGGACGACATCCTGAAGTTCGGCACGGAGGAGCTGTTCAAGGACGAGATTGAATGTGAGATATGCCGTCAAGCCCACGGGGGCAGTCCGCTCGTATAGGCTGCACGTTTAGATTCCAGAGATCTGTCAGACATCCGTATCGTGAGATGTTCTGTTGGCCTTGCATGTGTGGTGGTGGCATATTGTACACATTTTGGTCTGAACCTTGTCTTTACCTTGCTACTGTTTCCTGTTCTTCCAAAGTCCTCTCACCACCACGTATGTCTGCTCTCTCATCCCTACGCGGTCCAGCGGGGGACAACAGGGATGACGAGGGCAGCGTCATCCACTACGACAGCTCGGCCATCGAGAGGCTGCTGGACCGAAGCCAGGACGCCACGGACGACACAGACATGCAGAACATGAACGAGTACCTGAGCTCCTTCAAAGTGGCCCGCTACATGGTCCGAGAGGAGGATCAGGTGAGGGAGGGGGCAACGAGAGAGAGGGAGGGGTGTTGAGGAAGCAGTTGCAGGACCCTGAGCCATTTAGGTTTGTCTACACATTAAGGGTTTATATTGAACTATACTTGAATGCCTCGACACAGTAGATACAGTCGGTGGTGTGTTTATTGGACACACGCCACAAACCCCAGAGGTGCCTACTTTACAATTATGAACCAGTTACCGATCACATTTAGAATGTCTTGTCATACCCTTGGTATATGGTACCACAGCTTTCAACCAATCAGCATTCAGGGTTTGACCCACCCGGTCGATAAACGTGTTTACAATTTCTTCCCACTGTTTTTAGTTGAACTGTCTTCTTGTGTTCTGCCGTGTGTTTCCAGATTGAGGAGGTGGAGCGTGAGATAATTAAACAGGAGGAGTGTGTGGACCCAGAATACTGGGAGAAGCTGCTCCGGCACCACTATGAGCAACAGCAGGAGGACCTGGCCAGCAAACTGGGAAAAGGCAAGAGGAACCGCAAGCCTGTCAACTACAATGACGCCGCCCAGGAGGACCAAGGTAGGTGGCTGTCAACCGGCTGGCAGGTGGCCGACGCATTCCGACCGGGGGGGTTGGGGCGGTGGTGTCAGCCGGGGTTTCCTTGAATGATTCCCTTGGCCGGCCCCGAAAGCCGGCAGCTGAGTGAGCGCGTCCTCGCGCGCGCCGGAGCTGTTAGGAGAAAGGGCGTGGGACGGGAAGCCGAATGACTCGCCCCGGGGGGCGTGGGAGGGAGACGTAATCTTCAGCTCTCCCGAGCTCGTTGGGAGGGTCGAAAAAGTAATGACCTTGATCGCCGTGTGCATGGTCCACGTGCTGTGTTTGGGCGAGTGTTGCTAAAACATAAATGGAACGCTGCTAGCGATGGCCGCGTGGAGCCAGTAGGCCTAGCCTATTGACGGTACACCATGTGCTGTTTCAGAGTGGCATGCTGGTATTTCAGATAACCAGTCCGAGTACTCCGTTGGCTCCGAGGAAGAGGATGAAGACTTCGACGAGAGGCCAGAAGGTAGGCCAGAGGACACAAGTGCAACAAGGCACGACACATTTGGAACCGAGCCTTCCCTGTCGAATGCGCCGTGACAGGCGGGACAATCTCAGTCTCCGTACAAACACACAATTAAGCACACCAGACCAGTGTCTTAAAGAAACACAGACGATTTCACTCTCACCTTAGTGGATACATTTTAAGGGGGGACACTCCTGAGATGCCATGTTTACTTTGGGATTATTCGTACTTTCTGACTCCGCTCGTCTCCCCCCCTCACGTTCCTCTCGCCAGGTTCTCGCAGACAGTCCCGTCGCCAGATGAGGAACGAGAGGGACAAACCGCTGCCCCCGCTGTTGGCCAGAGTGGGCGGCAATCTGGAGGTGAAACTCAATATCCTATTGGCTGTTCTTGCCGACTGTACGTTTCCCTAGTCTCCTCATTAAGTCACTGCGCCTAGTCAGACCCGCATTTTTAGCTTATGAACTGCGTATCGAGGCGCTATGCATGGGTTATGAACGTGCTATGATTTGCTCATGTCCCCTCGGCTACCCCCTCTAGGTGTTGGGCTTCAACACGCGCCAGCGGAAGGCCTTCCTGAACGCGGTGATGCGTTGGGGCATGCCCGCCCAGGATGCTTTCTCCTGCCAGTGGCTGGTTCGAGACCTGAGGGGCAAGAGTGAGAAGGAGTTCAAGTGAGTGTAGATGGACTGAGACCGTCAGGGGTCCTTGTTGAGTCAAATAGACTGGAGATGGACAGAGACCGTCAGGGGTCCTTGTTGGGTCATATAGACTGGAGATGGACTGAGACCGTCAGGGGTCCTTGTTAAGTCATATAGACTGGAGATGGACAGAGACCGTCAGGAGTCCTTGTTGAGTCATATAGACTGGAGATGGACTCAGACAGACAGGAGTCCTTGTTGAGTCATATAGACTGGAGATGGACTCAGACAGACAGGAGTCCTTGTTGAGTCATATAGACTGGAGATGGACTCAGACAGACAGGAGTCCTTGTTGAGTCATATAGACTGGAGATGGACTCAGACAGACAGGAGTCCTTGTTGAGTCATATAGACTGGAGATGGACTGAGACAGACAGGGGTCCTTGTTGACTCATATAGACTGGAGATGGACTAAGACAGACAGGGGTCCTTGTTGAGTCATATAGACTGGAGATGGACTCAGACAGACAGGAGTCCTTGTTGAGTCATAACGTTTGCTAAATGACTGAAATGTTACTAATATGTTCCTATCAGTGTTGCTCCAGTTTGGTCCATCTCCCTTAACAATTATTCTAAAATTGTTCACAAAATACCTTTTATCTCTACCTGCACACTCCAATTGTTTGTAATACAATCACCCTCTCCACTCTTTCCTCTCTCTCTCCTCTCTCCCTAGAGCGTATGTGTCTCTGTTCATGCGCCACCTATGTGAACCTGTGGCCGATGGTGCCGAGACGTTTGCCGACGGCGTGCCGAGGGAGGGTCTGTGCCGGCAGCCTGTTCTTACCCGCATCGGGGTCATGTCTCTGGTTAAGAAGAAGGTCAGGGCTCAGGGTGTTGTCCTGACAACCACAAATGCTAAGCTAACATCTCGACCGAAAGCAATTAAGTGGATTTTTCCATTCAAACCGGTTCAACCAGAACCCAACAAAGCATAAGGAAATACATTTTACATTCATACCTTTCCACTCGACTGTCTCGGGCCATATCTCACCTGACAGAAACTAAGCAAGCATTAGACACAGGGCGGGCTCTAGGCCCAAATGACATAAGTGATTCCTTAGTGCCGCTGCCTGCTAGATATCCCCCGACCACTAAAGAGCCTGACAGTTTTGATTAGGGCCCCGAAATGGCTCCAATAAAAAAAGAACTGAACAATTCAATTATTGACAGCTGTTTTGTCCTATCATTCAACCCTCCCCTTCAGGTCCAGGAGTTTGAGCACATCAACGGCCGCTGGAGTCTCCCCGAGCTGAAGCCCGAGCTGAAACCCGAGATTAAACCCGAGGCTGTGAGACCCGAGGCCAGCATGTGCTCCTCCAGAGCCTCCTCCCCCGGTGGGACCCTGAAGACCGCCACGCCGACCTCCGACCCAAGCTGTACTTCCGACAACACCCCCTGCACCTCCAAACCAGGTGGGTCGACAAGCACGAGCTGATATATATATATATATAT
>JACXGK010005574.1:0-32444 GCA_016801125.1 Novumbra hubbsi | reverse complement strand
CCCCCCCCCCCCCCCCATTGCAGAATCATCACAAATAAAATATGCATCATAATGAAATCTGCCATCAATTATAAAGGAGAGCCCCTCCCCTGTATCTCCCCGATGTCTCTCCGCCAGTGTCATCTGAACTGTCTCTCCTCCTCTGTGAAGCCACCACGTCCACAATGGTAATTGGTCATTATTTAGAACAGGAAGGGACAAATGTGCCTCCCTGGCGCTTCTAAATGCTGTTTAAATGGGAATTCATTAGGTTCTCTGCTAACAGGGTTAGCCTAGTGCCGGGCCTGTTATTAGGGAAATGCTGAAATGTCACAGGCAGGCAACCGTCTAGGCAAAACAATGGGAAATACAAGTATGCCGATGAGACCAGAAACGGGCAGTCTCTGACATTATGTAGAGTGTATTTTTTCATAGAGTTGGACCGGACAATTTAGAATGGGGGTTTGGGTACCAAGGTAATGGTTTGACTCGGTTATGCCTATTGATGCCAGATCAGCAATTCCAACGGGAGCTTATTGGAATTTTTTTATTGACAACCGCGGACATAAATCAGTGATTTACTAATGCTGGGTCAGGGCTGATAACTTGAGGTTTGGGCAGGTTACCACACAAACAAAATCCTGGAATAATCTTGTGTGTTTTCAGTTTCTGTGTTTCTCAGTCTCTGTCTTTCTCCATGTATGTCTCTCTCTCTGTCTCTCTCTCTGTCTCTCTCTCTCTGTCTGTCTCTTTTTTCCTCACTTCTCCAATCTCCCTCACTGTTTCTCCCTCCCTCTTGGCCATGCTCTGTTTTCCACTCTCTGAAGCCTTATGGGTTTGGCCTTCTCCTCTCTCCATCGCCGCTCCAGGCAGCACCATATGACACCACTCTCACCCACCTGCTCTCATCTCATCTCACACACACACAGACAGGGCTGCTGCTTCCCTCCACCTGGTGCAACAAGGGAGGCTTGGATGTTGGAACCCGGTGCTTCCTCCCCCTAGTTCTCCCTTCACACACACACACACACACACACACAACCATAGAGAGACTTCCTCATCCCATAACTCTTTTTGTCTATCCATCTGCCAGCCAAACTGTCTGTCTGTATGCATCACTTTCTGTCTGTATTTGCTGTCTGTATCCGTCACTACCTGACTGTCCATATTGGTCACTGTCAGCCAACCGGTTTGTATCCGTCACAGTCCTTCATGTGTTTGCTGTCTGTTTCCGTCACTGGAGGTCTGCCTACCTGTCTGTATCTATCGCTGTCTTTATCCGTCATTGTCTGTACAAATGTGTGTTTGTATGTCTCTCTCTTACATGTAATCTCTGATTCAATCCCAATCTCTGATTCAATCGCCTTGTCTTTTCCACATCATTGAGTGGATACTCTTTGGGGGAAGACATGGACATTGGCATGCGGGCTTCCACTCTCCACCACCCAAAACGTCTCCCTTAACGTGGGTGGAAATGTTAGTGCAACATTGTAACATGTCTCCCCTGAGCGCAGCATCCGGCGGGAACTCATTATCACTGGGCATGAAGTTGTCTGTAAGGACTATCCAACCAGCGAGATGAGACCGGGGTGGACATGAGAGAGAGGAGAGGAAGGGAGTTGGAGAGAGTGGCATAGGGAGGCAGGGAAGAGGGGAAGGGGGAGACATGTGGGGAAGACGAAGGAACAGCGTGAGGAGAGTGTGGGTAAGAGATAGGATAGGAGAAGGAGAGAGGGAGTGAGGCTCGCAGTACCTGATCAAACAGTTTCCTCTGAGATTTAGGCTAGTTTCTGCTGTTCCCTAATTTTATAGCTGACTTCCTAAAAACATTATAGGCACGGCAGAGAGAAAAACAGGAGTGGGCTTCTTTTCCAGCGTCCAACCTGATTACAGAGTAACAGCAACAGACTATAGAGGAAGAGAGAGAGAAAAAACCTGGAGACAATTATTCATCCATCACTCACCCTATGCATGGATCCCCCTCACTATCTATCACTCTCTCACTCTTCCTTGCTATTTTTCCCTCTTACAATTTCCCCATTTATCTCCTTGTCTGCCTTCACACATACACAGATGAGAACTCTGAGCGTTATTGGGCAGAGGAGGGGCGGGGCTTGTGGTTTGTTCATCATCTGTTCTCCATCAACAGGTCTCGTTGTGGGGATGGATGAAAACCTATTTGATTTCATAACAGAAAAATCTAAAAAAAATATACGAATTTTGCTTGGGGCTTCTCGGCAGTGGTATGTTTAAATCTATCAAGCAAAAAATAACTTCTAGCTTCCTCTAGTGCTGTGTTTCTCAACCTTTTTTGGGCCAGCGCCCCCCTAGCCAATATTCAGGTTTCTTAATTGGCCATTGCCCTGAATATTAATTATTATTTTTGTATTATTGTAATGATGATTATTGTTGTTATTACTATGGTATCATAAAAAGAAACAAGTCATGGAATGACAAACAATGGAATTGTGTTTCAAAGGGAACAAAAATGCCATGGGAATAGAAATTATATCTACAGGTGTTTAAAAACAATTTAACTATTTGAAATGTGACATTCAACTTAAATTAGGTAACAGCAACTAATCAGATTGGCTAAAAATGTAACATTCAAACCTTAATTAGGTGTCACAAACAGCAGCCAATAAGAAACAGTTTGCAATTTAACATTTAAATCTTAAATTAAACAATACGTGAGGGTTTTATTGCCTCATTTGAAAAAAACTTGTTCACACAATAAACAAATTGGAAGTTGTGAATTGGTTGGAGAACATACAAACCATAACTAAGGTATTCAACTGAATTCTGAATGCATGTTTTATGGTTCTCATTTTTCTGATACAGCGGGTGAAAAAAGTATTGAACACGTCACCATTTTTCTCACTAAATATATTTCCAAAGAAATTTTCACCAGATGTTGGTAACAACCCAAGTAATCCATACATACAAATAAACACAAATAAAAACAAATATGCTCAGAAATTATGTTATGTGTAATAATGTAAAATGACACAAGGAAAACGTATACTGATAATGATCTCATACTGATATTTATTTAATACTTTGTACAAAAACCTTTGATGGTAATGACAGCTTAAAAATGTCTCATGTATGTAGAATCTAGTCGCATGCATTGCTCTGATGTGATTCTGGCCCATTTTTCCACACAAACAGTTTTCCAATCTTGAAGGTTATGTGGGCCTCTTCTATGAATCTTGATCTTCAGTTCTTTCCATAGATTTTCAATGGGATTTAAGTCAGGTGATTGGCAGGGCCATTCTAGCAGCTTTTCTTTCTTTGAAACCATTTGAAAGTTTCCTTGGCTGTGTGTTTGGGACAATTGTCTTGCTGAAATGTTCACCCTCGTTTCATCTTCATCATTCTGGTAGATGCAAATTTGTGTAAATAATGTCTCTGTAAATTTTACCATTCATCTTTTCTTCAATTATGTGAAGTTTGCCAGTACCATTTATTGAAAAGCAGCCCCATACCATGATATTCCCACCTCCAAACTTCACTGTTGGTATGGTGATTTTAGGGTGATGTGCAATGCCATTTGTCCTCCAAACATGGTGTGTATTATGGCATCCAAACAGTAAAATTTTGCTCTCATCTGACCACACTATATTCTCCCAGTATTTCACTGGCTTTTCCTAATGTTATGCAGCAAGCTTCAACATGCTTTTTCTTCAGCAATGGAGTTGCGTGGTGAGCATGCATACAGGCCACGGCGGTGGAGTGCATTACTTACTGTTTTTTTTTAGACAAGAAGCTTAGAATTGCGCCTGTAACCAATGCCATTGTTATGTTTTGCAACAATTAGTTTGCGAAGGTCTTGAGACAGCTCTTTGCTTTAACCCATCATGAGATGTGTCTTGTGGGACACCTTGGCAATGAGACCTTTTGGTAGGCCATCAGTTGGGACTGAACCAGCTGATATTAATTTGCACTGACAAGGGTCTGGATTGCTTTTTAATTACTGATAGATTTCAGCTGTTGTCTTGGCTTTCCATGCCTTTTTGCACCTCCTTATCCTCATGTGTTCATAACTTTTTCCCTGTGTCATTTCACATTAATACACAACTTAATTTCTCAGCTTATTTGTTTTGGTTTCTTTTTGTATGCATTGATTACTTGGGTTGCTACCAATTCATGACCATTTCCACAACAACGCCCCATCCAAATGAAACATAATTACACTAATTCGACTGATGTACCCACTGTTTTAGAGCAGCAAGCCTACTGCTAACAATACAGTAACTGGCTGTTCTTTGTGGGACAGTCATCTGTAAAACAACCAACAGAACTGATAAATATCCAGCGTTTGTTGGAGGCTTTTTGCAGCATTATGTTTGTTTTTGCATTTCTCAATCTTCATATGGGATTCCACAAATGTGCTTCCTATTGTGCCACGTTTGCAAAACTTGCTATTGTTCTACCACTTCTGATTTACATAAATTTGCACTTTCCCATGCTACCTGCGGGAAGGTTAGCAGTGAATCTATACCAGGGGTGGGCAAATATTTTGGCTCGGGGGCCACATCAGGATTTTGAAATTTGTTAATCATAATTGATTTGGAGGCCAGAAAAGGGCATTCCGTGGGCCGGATGGGACAGCCTCGCGGGCCGCATTTGACCCTCGGGCAGTAGTTTGCCCACCCCTGATCTATACTATGTAGCTAGCTAAATTACCTAGCTTGGTGTTAGCTAGCTAGCTATCTACCTTATGAACAACATAGAGCTGCACGACCAGAGCTAAAAACACATTATTTCTTTGCATCACCTCTTTACAATGCTAACAGAATTTTTAAGACCTTTAAAAATAGGAAATAAGACAATTGTGCTTGAGGAAGCAAAAGTAGAGTTTGCTTATATTTAAGCATAACGCAAAAAGGAGGTAGATTTAGGCACCACATCAAATATAAACAGGACACAGACAGCAAGTCGAGATGCTAGTAAAAGTGATTATTAGACACTTATAGCTGGTACTCTGTGGTTTTAAACCTTGGCATGAACCAAGTAGACTTTCCGGTTATGTGAGTATGTGCTGTTCCATGGCTGTGTGGAATGGCTCTCCTAGCTAATCGTGTGTGTGTATATGTGTGTGTGTGTGCGCGCGTGCCAGGTGGCCAGATGTCCCTGCACTCTGTCACAGATGGGCTCTGTAATGCCAGTCTTGTCTGCTCCAGCTTCACTATGATGGTTGGACACTGTCTCACCAGAACTCAGCCACACTGACACAGCTTCTGAATGGGGTGTGTGTGTATTTGTGCACACGTTTGTGTTGTGGGAAGATTTATATATTGGAATAAAGATTATCCCAAATTATGGTTAAACCGCACATGTAATTAATAATGCTTTCCGTGTTTCATTTTGATAATGGGTGTTTTAGGCCTAAGTGTTATGTTTGTGAATATGGTTTGGAGTTAGGGTTACATTTATCAGGTGAGGGTAAATCAGATTTTCAATTATAATAGCGTTGTGTCCACACAATTGTGTAACTCTATATTACAGTGTGCTACAATGTTTCCAGTTTTCACCCGTGGTGCATCTCTTATTCGTATGTACTGCCTTCTCCATCCTTGTCCCCTTCTCAAAACCTGCTGGATGAGAATGCTGGAGGTCCCTGCCTTCAGACCTTGTCCGCCAATGACAAAGAGATAAGAGAGGTTGCAAGCCATTGAGAGTCGCAAGCTCCCTCGTTACCTCTACTTGCCCTCTGCCCCCCTTCCCCTCTTCTTGTGGGGTGGCAGATTGGGGACACATTGCCCCTCAGCGTGATACGTGTAACAGCCAGCGGGGTTGGGGGGAACCCAGTTGCACCGGGCTGGCAACCACAAACGTCCACACGCACCCACACTCTACCTACATACATAGCCCACACACACACAAGCGCTTTGAATTATATTTGAAATGTGAATACACACAAGACACCAAAACCGGGAGAAAATATCGGTAAATGTGGACCCCCAGGAAATCAAGCAACAGCGTTTTTACTGTCAGCTTCTCCTCCCACATTTCCCTCGACAAGCCCCTGTGCTTGTGTGTGTGTGTTTGTGGGTAAATGTAATGGTTTAATTGCAGGCGAGTGACTAGAACATTTGGGGTCTAAGTTGGGTGGGTGGAGGATATGGACTGGTGCAGATCACTGATACAGTTTACACACACTGAGCATCATCAATCAATGACCAAGACTGATGGATACAAATACATGTACGTACACCCACACACCTAACTTAGCTACAAACATTGGGACAATTTTACTAAGAAAATATTTTGGTGACATTTCAAATACATTAGGTTGTCTGAAGACAAAAGGTGTTGTATTTCACAGTAAGACATTGTTTACATCTGCACAGGCCTGGAGTAACATTAGGAAAATCATCAGAACCCAGAAGTCCTGACAATTTGTAATTTTTTTATGTAATGTCAGATCATTTTGGTTAGATTTGACCAAAAGTATGGGAACAAATCCACCCTTCCACTGAGTCTGCTGCCGGCCATGCTTAATCCTCCTGCCGGCCTTCCAAATTTCATTTCCCCAACTTCTTTTCCTCTACCTCTGTCTTCCTATTTCTGTTCCCGACTCTATATCTCTCTTGCCCCTTCCCTCTCTCTTCTCATTTCATCAGCCCTGCTGTGAGGATCAGTGTTTCTAGATGGACTGGCTTGTATGCGTGTGGTAGTCCGTGATTAAACATCAAAGTCGGAACATGAACCATTGTACGCGTGAAGGACAATTCAATAGCGTGTGCCGGGAGAGGTTTGGAGTTGAGAGTAATAATAGAGAAGAGACAGAAATGTCTCTCTCTGTAACATATGAAATGTCTTCTTGTTCAGGCTTCTTTGTGCCTTGCTACATTGATTGGCCTTACCGAGTTAAACTCTCTCATGCTTCTCCGACATAGACGGGTTGATGTATGTGTGTGTGTGTGTGCGTGTGTGTGAGTGTCTGTCAGGAAATTAAGTTATAACTGTCATTCAAGCATTTTAATCCTATTCTGTATAGGAGAGAATTGGGCAGCGATGATGCCACTTCTTAAACTGACTAATTTAAAATGTAGCCTCTATGCTCTCAGCTGGTACAGCTATCTAAGGCACTAAATGCTGAGGTGTCAACCACAGTCAAGGTTCGAACCCTGTCTGTGCCATTTTGTAGCGTGTGGCTGGGAATCCTATGGTTGTTTAATTAGCCAGCTTCACCTACAGTGTTTTCTTTGACCCTTCGCGCCTGTTGACGGGTCAGGTGCTCATGTATTCAGTTAGGTGAGGGAACATGACCTCATTATACTCACTGATCTGATTATTATCTTCCTGGCGTAAAGAGCAGTGTAAAAAGAACCAGAATGGCTTTGAATTACATGTTTTGGTGGAAGCATGTCAGAATCTCCTGAGCCCATTAGGTTGAGACAAGGTTGTTCATTTGAGGGGTAAGAAATAAGATGTGTCAAAACCACCCAGTGAGTGATTAAAAAAGTATTGTTTTTATGGCATATATTATTTTAGCAGAAATTTGTATTTGGGCTAAATGCTCATAGGCATATCGCCATATTGTGCAGCTTGTTATCTTGGGGATTGGAGCCAGCAACCCTCTGGCTCAATGCTCTTACCACTAGGCTATTATACAATAAGTAGACGGTTTGAGTGATTAACCCCTAGTAGTGAGAAGTGATAGAGAGACCCGTAGCCTGTGTCTGACTGATCTAGTTTAGCCTCCTGGTTACTGAATGAGTGAATGGGAACAGGAAGGCGCTAATAGCGTATACCAGCAGCACCTTCAAACTCTTATCTAAGCAGTAGAAATCCCACAGACCTCTACCAATTAGACAAGTTTAATTGAAAGTGTGTCTCAGTGAGTCAAGTGTCTAAACGGGGGGGGGGGGGGGTTGTTTGGTGGAATGGTTAATAACTCAGACACTCTTGAATTGGGGGGAGGGGTTTTTAAGAGTGACTGGTGACAGCATGATATTTTATGATTGCACAAATTCTTGCGACACACAAGCAGATACATATTCACGCACGTGTACACACGCCCATGCACACATACGGTCTAATTAGGGCACAGAAGCAGACTGCGTGTTGTCACTGTATGTGTGTGTGTGTTCCCCTCTCTCCTCCTCTTCTCCCAAGCTGTTATTAGGGTCGTTAAGTCATCAGTAGCTCTTAATTATCTCTGGCTGAGGTGATGATGGCAGGGTGTGTTCACTGCCTCCACTCTGATTAACTAATGCATTGCATGCTACATATTAACAGTGTAAACATACTTTGTAATACACACATATTCGATTTAGTTGCGTGTTCCTTGTATCACATCACCTCCATCTATCTGTTCCTCTTCAAATTCATACTGTCTGCCACAGAATAAGAGTGACTGTTTATTTAAGATATTTACAGTGGCTTTCTGTTTTCTGATTCTCTGTCTTTATCTTACTTTCTGTACCACTTCTTTTGTCTCAAAACATTACCACAGCTTGCATTCATTCATTGTCTTTTTTTGTCTCTTTCTATTAGTTTTTTTTCTTCCTTTTCCTTTGAAGCTCAGGATAAACTCTCCAGTTTTAAAACTCTCCTTTTAAACATTTATGGCTTCAATAGTTCTTTGGTCACTGTGAAGTTAACCAACATGCTTGCGAGTGTGCATGGGGAATGGGTGGGTGTGTGTTTGTCTCTGGGTGCATGTGCCTGTCTTCACGCGTGTGTGTGTGTGAAGCTAACCAGGGGGATAAATGCCAGAGCACCAAGCTTTGCGCCCTTAGCCAGACTGATTTGTTCATTCATGTACTTTCTCCAATTATTCCGTTAAAGTTGTGAATGGAAATACACCCACAGAACCTAACATGCACATTAGTGATAGGTAAAGTGATCGCTTATATGTTTTCAAACCTTTCAAACCATTTTCAATAATTTTTGTACATTTCAGTAAAGTGGTGTTTTGGGTAAACCTGACAACTTCATTTTCACTCTTGCCTTCTCTCTACTCCTCCCACTCTCTCAATTAAATGAAAGAAGTGTTATACATTTATTTTTTTCTTCTGTATTTTGCTTTGCCCGTAGACGACGCCCGCCTAGGGATCCAGCGGTCTAACTCAAGCATCTGTTTCTTTCTTTTTCTAAATCCATAAAAAATTACAAAACTTGGGTATTAACAGAATCTTTAATACACAGAGCATGTTCCCGATTTTGCTTGTTATATTTTAATGCGTTTTCTTGATCAAATTATGATTATGTAGTAGAGATATTATGTAGTAGAATCCATGGTATTCTATTCGTTTTGGGTTTAGACCATGAACAGAAGAATCAGGGATATTTCTTGGAAATAAGTTACACTGATTTTACTGTGAGAACTTATGACTGATTCTGGATGTTCCATGTGTTATTTTGTCTCTTGTGCCTGACTTTTAACGTGTGATATCGCTTCACCTCTTGAACCATCGGGGATACGAGTACTGAAAGTATTACAACCAATCTCATTCAATGTCAAAATATCTCTTTAATTTTCACACACCAACCTGTTCTCTTTCCATAACCACTTTTGCTCGCCCCACCCTCGCTTTCTGAATCTAACCCTCTGTAACTGTCTAATAGCGGTTACCAAAGAAAAAGGCTTTCCTCCATTTGTCATGGGTCGCTAGTTCTTCTCTCCATTCAAATATGAAGAAGGGGTATATTTGCGGAGCATCAATAGATGCTTTCCAAATGACACACTTTTCCCCAATATATTACGCTATTTGTGACTACAGCTGAACATCAGAGTCTTTGGGGTAGCTCACTATTTTGAGAGTCGAGAGCAATTTGAGACACAGAAAAACTGGTGGATCATCTTATTTTAATTGAGACATCCACGTTAAGATGGACATGAATATTTAACCGGCCCTATTAATATGCTAAGACCAATTTAAATGTTTTAATATTCACTGTGTAAATTATTGAAATAGCATTCACTGGGAACTTCAGATGTTTCATCAAAAGTGTTTAGGCTCTGATGTCCCCGAGTGATGGAATTTTAATGGTGTATATTGAAGCTGAAATGGGACACTATTTCCCATGGTGCATCTTTGCTGTCCTCTTGACCTCTCTCAGGCAGTGACCCCATAGTTGGGAGCCAAACTGACTGTACTTTCTGTCTGTTCTTTATCTCTTTAATAGAGTGTTGTGAATGTGTGTGTATGCATGTGTGTGAGGGTTCATTCTACTAACCTGGTGGGAACCAAAAATTCTCAAAAGGACAAATTGGCCTGGGGTTGACTTTGCTGTTCCCCCCAAGGAAAAAGGATATTTTTGCCGGATGGGTTACGTTTGGGGTTTTAGTTGGGGATAGGATAAAGATTAAGATTTCAGAATTTAGGGTTATTTTTAAAGGGGAGTGAAATTATGTGTGCCCACACAGCTCACAAAAGCACAAACATTTTTCCTGGTGGTGACCTGCCAGAAAACATATGATTTTTCAGGTTTTACTATCTTGGTGGGGGCTTCAGGGACCTCTCACACACACAACACAAACACAATGACAGACGTTCAGTGGAAGTAGGAGGAGAGACTGACAGCGTTGATTGATTTCCCCAAGGTTACACATTTACATTTTTGTCTTTTAGCAGATGCTCTTATCCAGAGCGACTTACAAGTAGAGCAATTAGGGTTCAGTGCCTTGCTTAAGGGCACAACAACCAATTTCTCTACTTGTCGGTTTGGGATTCTAACCACTTACTGGGCCCTACAGCGTGCCGGCACACAAACACACCCCCACACACCGACAGAAACACAAATTATTATTGTGTTTATCTCCATCTGACGTTCCAATGAACACTGAAGTAACAGACGGACGAAGTGCCCTCGATAAAAGTTGGCGTTTCGAGTGACTGCGCTCTGCAAATTAAAAGAAGGCGGCAGTTAGGGAACTGAAGGCGGTGGTTCGGGAGCTAAAGACGGCGTTGCCGCAGTTGCTTGTGCGCACGGATCTCCTTGCGGTACAGATGAAGATGGATCTGAGGACAGATTGTTAGTGACATGTTAATTTCTCCACCGTCACTCACGCACTGGAGGCGTCCGCTAGCATAGCGAAGCGACACTGGCCCTGGCATCAAATCGCTCTCTTCATCTTTTCTTTGTCTTTTTCTCCCCTCACATCCTGGAAGGCTCCAATGTCAACTGTCGGATCAAACAGCCATTTAAGTTTAAGGTTTTATAGCCTGGCGCTTTGTTTCTGCATCTTATAGGTTCTGTATTATTTATGCCATAACACTCTAAACACGGTTGCTGGTAACATGTCATCAGAGAGACTTTTGTGATTTTGTGATTTTGTGAATTGTCATTGTCCGGTCCATCGTAGTTGCTGTAGATCTTACTTTTATAAGTTAGAACAATGATGATGATGACGTTTTTACCAAAAAATTACTTACATATTAACCTTTCCCTCCCTCTTTTTTTTCTCTGCCTGTTTCTTGCTGTTTTCGCTCTCTGTCTCCATCTCTCTCTCTCTCTCTGAGCTAGGCAGCCTTGGTACTATGGTTGGGGGTTCAACTTGCCAAGAGGTCAGGCTCTACTGGACAAGTGGAATCAGATCCCAGACTCCACCGACATACTGGTGACACACTGCCCCCCACTGGGTGAGTGACAAATTACACCTGAAACACAGGCAGTTTGCAACACAGCTGTTTTGACTATTCTTTTATTTAGGGGTGCTTGGTAGGTTTGCCTACCAGAGAAAGGTTATATTTCTATTTTTAGGGGTGAGAGGAACAGCTGAGGCTGACTCAGTCATTTAAAACCAATTCAAAACAATACATTTTAAACCATTAAATGTTACAGAAATTAACACCAAACAATCTCTAAATTCTTAGATGTGTATTCAAATAAATATTCACAGAAATATATCCCACACAGCACAAATAAGCATAAGTGAAAAGTCTCATAACTTGGTCATAAAAAATTGTCTGGTCCAGTACTGTATGGAAATGTCCATTCACACCAAAGGTTTAGACCCTCTCACAACAATCACAAAATAATCTACCTATCCTTCAAATAGAACACAAAATCAATGTAATTTCCTGAAAATAAAAGGAAGACCATATGGTGAAAGTACTCAGTCTGGGAATAGTAATGCAGCTGTGAACAGAACAGAAACCCAAAATGCCTTGATGTAATTAATCCATAGATTGTATATTTTCAGAATACTCAGACAATCAAACAAAAAAAATTACACTTTCGTTACAGATGGAGCTGAGTATATGATCAGTGGTTTAAAGGGAACGTGCAGAGATTATTCAGACACTTCAGTGCTGTCATACTTCCCTTTCCCCTGAACAAATGCTGACCATTGCTATAGACGGCATGATCTGGTCTGGGAAACTTTGTCACTTTCCTCCTCAAAGAATGTAGCTTTTTCTTGCGCTCAACAACTGTATTGGATTGCCCACATGCTTTTTGGGGTGAAACTCTTCGATCTGGGAAACCAAGAAAAACATCCTTGAAAATATCCAAGATCTTGTGGTGCTCACTCTCCTCAAATTTTGCAGCAGAGAGGTAAGAGGTTTTAAGGCGTGACACATCAACAACAGGCATGTCATTTGTTCTTTCACTGAGTCGTTGTTCAAAGCGTCCATTTGCATTAAACCTATATTGGCATTGCTATTTAGGGTTAAGCTTGGCAAAGAAGACTGTTTCTGCTGTAGGATAGCGGTGCATAGTTCCTCTTCTGCTTTAGACAGGCCTTGATGAGATTTTTTTTAATTATTGGTCATAGTTTGCAGAGTTAGTAGTGATTTGCTGAGGCTTGAAAATCACATCAGAGGGGGCGACTGAGGACCAGATCTGCAGGGGGTCTCTATTTGATTTGTGCTCAGCAGAATTCAGAGCTAATTGAAACAAATTCAGAGCTAAATGATGAGTTGTGGTCAACTTCTGTGTCAGGTTCCACCTTGGAAAAGTTTTCTCAAGAAATTGTGAACCTCAATCTGAAAGGATGTGATTAGGCATTCCCCAGAGTTTCTGTTGTATGTTCGAGATGGTCCTCACAGTTGCCAGCCAAAGGGCAAACGGTTCCAACCAAATGGAATAATAGTAAAAAATAATAGTAAACAAAAAAACATATCCACCCCTAATAATTCCCACGGTCAGGGTACTTTGGTTTGTTGCAACTTGCCAGCATTCATCCACCCTTCCGGTTTCTACATTTAACAAACCTGTTCGTGTGGCACTCAATGCGCGGACCTCTGACCGCTGTCATGAGCAAAGGCTTCGAGAAGCTAATCAAAGATTACATCTGCTCTGTGTTGCCTGCCTCACTGGACTCACTGCAGTTTGCTTACCAAAACAACCGCTCCACTGATGATGCCATTGGATCTACACTACATACTGCTCTCTACCACCTGGAAAAAAAGGTGGTAGAGAGCACCTTTGTGAGAATTCTGTTTGTAGACTACAGCTCAGCGTTTAACACCATGTGCCCTCCAAGCTTGATGTGAAACTCCAGGCTCTGGGGTTAAACAGCTCACTGTGCAACTGGATCCTGGGCTTCTTGTCAAGCAGACGCCAAGTGATTATAATGAGCATTATCTTATAAACTCAGACTGCAATCCTACCTCTCTTAACAATGCACTGGAAATTGAATAACAACCGACAGTTGAATGTCAATGCAGAACTCTATAGAACTTTATATATTTCACATATAACTTTATATATTTCATTGATTACATGGGGCACAGTGTACAGTGTATTTTATTGAGAGTCTTATTCTGTACAGTGCATCCGGAAAGTATTCACAGTGTTTAAATTTTCCACATTTTGTTAAGTTACAGACGTATTCCCCCCGTCAAAAAATGACACACAATACCCCATAATGATAATGTGAAAAAAGGTAGTGGCAGGCCGTGGAACAGGGACTGGGGCAGCGGCAGGTTGCGGAACAGGGACTGGGGCAGCGGCAGGTTGCGGAACAGGGACTGGGCCAGCGGCAGGTCGCGGAACAGGGACTGGGGCAGCGGCAGGTCGCGGAACAGGGACTGGGGCAGCGGCTGCCACTGAACAGTAGCACCTCGTCATCCCACCCCTCCGGGGTTGGTTGGAGTGGTCCCCCGTTAAAGCACTCCAGAGGTTGTGGCGGTAGCACCTCCTCACTCCACCCCTCTGGGGTGGTCGGAAGGGTGCCGATACAGGGACTGGCGCCGGAGCCTTGTGTCCCTTCCAATCTGGTCCCCTCGGAGGACCCCCAATAGCCACCCCAGAAAAGTTTCATCGGGGTAGCCCCTGGGAGCCTGCAGGACGTGGAACAGGGACTGGGGTGGTGTCAGGCAATGGAACCGGGACTGGGGCGGCGGCAGCACGTGGAACATGGACTGGGGCGAGGGCAGGACGTGGAACAGGGACTGGGGTGGTGGCAGGATGTGGAACAGGGACTGGGGTGGTGGCAGGCAATGGAACCGGGACTGGGGCAGCGGCAGCAAGTGGAACATGGACTGGGTGAGGGCAGGAAGTGGAACATGGACTGGGGCAGCGGCAGGTCCCGGAACATGGACTGGGGCGGCGGCAGGTCCCGGAACATGGACTGGGGCGGCGGCAGGAAACTGAACAGGGACTGGGGCAGTGACAGGCTACCCCAACAACAATGTGTGGCGTCTATGCAACTATGTTGCAAGTTAGCCAAGTTGAAAGTAACTATGGAAATCATCTATGACATTAACTCTTTCATTAACCTTCGCGTCGTGGCCTTTACTGAATAACTTATTACCAATTTCGGTACTATAGCTGAGAGTGAACTTCAGCAGTGGCACAGTGGGTAGTGTTGCAGACTATCCTTTGGAACTACACAAGTTCAAATCCTGGTTATTTTTTTCCAATTGTTTTTAAATTATTGATTTCATTTAGTTTATCCTATGGCTCAGCCTGTATCACAAAAAAATGCATATTGAAATTATTGAAATAATCCGATGCAGTGACAGTTTTTTCAACACTGAATTGGAACAATGTTCCCGAAACGCTGGTGATGTGACAAAACACTTTTTCACGTGATATTAGTGTCAATTTGTCACAGGTTTTGAAAAACAGGTTAAATACGAATACCTGATATTGATATGTGTCACTTCATGGCAAGTTTGCATAGTTGCTAGCAACCAAATTGCCTATGTTTTATGGTAGTAACTATTTTTATATACATCGCAATCATTGCTGGGCATGTTATTAGAAATGTCTGTAGCTAAATCAAAGACACTACTGCTACTAAATCAAAGACAATTCCTTTCATTTAGTGCATCTTATGAATCTGCATTTATCATCCAAAACATTATAATGGATGCATTGTCGAAAAATGCATTTTGGAAAGTAATCATAGCTGTTCTGGGCTTTTTCGACACATTGTATTGGAAACAATGTCTGAAGTAGTGATGGGCTGCTATTTTTGAGACTGTTTTGAATATTTCCAAGACTCAGAGAAACATTTCTGGTCACATTATGACAGGTGTTTAATGATACCAGTATGGATTGAGTGTCCGAGACTTGCGTGACTCAGGCTTTGAAATAGGATTCGTTGCAAAAGAGAAATTTGAAATCAATGAGAGATTTGGAAAGTTTGCTGTGTGACAATTGTTTGAAGTTAGCCTGGTTAGTAGAAACTTAAGTGGTTGTTGCAAAGCGCAAGTTTCCACAGCTCTCAGGCACTGAGCACCCGTGTCGATCAGAGTCAACACTATCAAACACAGCTCTATTTAGTAGAGACATGTAATTTCTAATCACTTCTATAGTGGCGTAGTGAAAAGTTTTGTCAAAGTGAGTTTTTTCATAAAATAAAATATATCTATTGTTGTACAAATAATATCTCATTTTCTGCAAAAGGAATTGGAATAAAACCATTTTCACCCTCACAACTTTATCATCCAAAACATTATAGTGGAGGAATTGTTACTTGACATGCAAGTTGGAAATGCAAGAGAAATAGGGATAGAAATAGGGATACTTTCCAATCGGCACACACCAAATCGTTGAGCAACAAAATCTTCTCAAGCAATATGGAAAAATACATCTATGTAAACATTGAACATGAATTGAATTTATTTCTAGCCGGCAGATGTCACTGTCAAGTAAATGTTTAGAGCGTTTCTTAAAGCCTCGACACAAATCTTTTGATTGCCTCAATGTTTTGGAAAGCGTCGCTCTGCCAATAACTTATTATATGTACCTGTACTGCTCACCTATTCAAATAAGAAAACAATTAAGAGAAGGTATTTTTGAAAACATGAGAATCTGCGACTGGAGTAACCATGCCAACAGTATGTTTTGCTACTTTTTCACAAATATGGATATCATCTTTCAAAGACTTTACATTCTTTAAAAATGTATAATTGTTCAAAGTTTGCTGTACAAATGAACCGGCCAACCCTTTTAAAGTGTAAAAGCAACGTTCAATAACTTTACTTGAAAAGATCAAACTGGTTAATCCATGTATTATTGTATTCTTTCTGTGCAATTGTAAGAAATTGCAAGCAAGCACACAAACAAACACATCCTAAAAAAGAGAGAGTCTCTGAACATGAGGGTTTCAATACAATACTATAATCTGACTTGTCACAGCTGAAGCTGATGATATAATCAGAGGTTAAAAGGGAAGGCAGAGATGATTCTGACACTTCTGGACCGTCACAAAACACACACACAAACTCAAAGCTTTGATAGACTGTCAAAATACGTTTTGTAATAATCAGAAATGTATTCTTGTTATCATCCTAATGTTAATATCTACCCACACTTTCATTCACATTTGCATAAAACCCACACACACACTTTCACACCTCATCTCCCTCTGCAGCTGTGAGATGCTCAGATGTGTGTCTGTGATTGATTTCTGGGGCTGCAGCACGGCGTCTCGCCTCTAAACACTGGCAGTTATTTTCCGTTCAGTTTAGCCAAGTGTCTCCAGCTCTTCTTTCCTCATAAGCCACCAGCATATGGGCCAGATACAGCTGGCCACTAATGCATGTGTGAGAGAGAGCTGGGTAAGGAAAGTACACTTCTCAAAAAAACAAAGGGAACACATAATCATCAGAGTATAACACCAAGTCAGTTACATTTCAGGGATATCAATCTGTCCAGTTAGGAATCAAAGTCACATGTTTTGGTGCAAATTAAAGTGGCAACAGGTTTACTGGAGAGGCAACTGCAAGAAAACTCCCAAAATGAGAATGGATTTGCAGGTGGTGGCTCCAGATAATCGCTCTTTCCTTTGCCTTCCTGACTGATTTGCTTCTAGTTTTACTAGTGTCCTTGTCACTACTGGTAGCATGAGGTGGTACCTACATCACCTTTAGGTTTTACAGGTAGTCCAGGGCCATAGAAGGGCATCAACAGAACCGGTAACCGGTATCTGCCCAGAACTGGTATCTGCTCTTTTGCGCAAGGGGGAACAGGAGGAGCAGGGCCGGAGCTCTACAAATGAACCTCCAGCAGGCTGACCAAACTGTTCAAAACAAACTCCAGGTGGGTGGCGTGAGGGCCCTACGTCCTCAAAGCCCAGCACCATGCAGCTCGATTGCCATTCACCAGAGAAACCAGAATTGGCAGATCTGCCATTGCCGCCCAGTTTTCTGCACAGATGAGCGCAGGTTTACACTGAGCACATGTGACAGACGTGAAAGAGTCTGGAGACTCTGCTGTGAACGTTATGCTGCTTGCAACTACATCCAGCATGACTGGTTTGGCGGTGGGTCAGGGGTGGTCTGGGTATCCTTGGACTGCTGTTAGGTACCGAAATAAAAACCTTATGCCCATCGTCAGACCTAACGCTGGTGCAGTGGGCCCTGGGTTCCTCCTGGTGCAGGAGAATGCCTGGCCTCATATGGCCAGACTGGATGACAAAGGCATTGATGCTGTTGACTGGCTGTTGACGTTGCCCAGACCTGAATCCAATTGAGAACCTCTGGAATGTTATGTATCGGTGCATCCAATGCATCTTAATAGTGACACAGACTGTCCAAGAGCTCACGGATGCCCTGATCCAGGTATGGGATGAGATCCTCCTGAATCTGCCAACTCATCAGAAGCATGCCCAGACATTGTCGGGAATGCATACAGGCACATGGGTGTACACACTACTAAGTCACATTATGAGTTGTGACTCAGTAGTTGAAACAGATTGTGATTTCAATAGTTTACTTTGATTTTCAGTGTGAGTTTGAATCCATCCCTCAATCGGTTGGTAATTTTGTTTTCCATTGACCATTGTTAAGTAATTTTGTTATCAATGAATTACACCATGTACAGAAAGGATATTGATCTTTACTATATTTCTTTCATCAAGAAATACATTTGCTTCATGTGCGATTTGTGGAGCAGTGTAGACGAAAATATTTTTTTGAATGTCACTCGCAAAGAGTGACAGCAGCCAAGAAGGAATGAAGGGGAATTAAAATACAGATTTAATTTTGTGCATTGATTGACCAAGAAAACGTTATGATGGGAAGAGAAAGTGAGATATGATCAGTGGAAGGGACTGCAACAATCACGACAACAAGTGGTAAGGAGGAAAAATGGGTACAAGATGCAGTATGTTTGCACTGCGGCAAAACCCATTGTCTTTTTATGAAGCTCATCAAAGGAGAGTAAACATGGCTAAAAAAGGAGGGGAGAAATATGTATGTAAGTATGTGTATGTATTTATGTATGTTTTCTCACCAGCTGCTTTTTAAAACAAGCAGCAAATTAAAGTAATGCCTCCAATGATGAAAAAAAGAGTCATAACTCTCCACATTCTCACAAATGTCTCTATAGACTCGCAAAACCCAAAGTGATTTTAAGGGGTTTTAGCTGAATTGCATTTACTTCTTTTTTTGTGCGTGTGGGTTTCACTTCATTTAAAAGCACTGTCATTTTATGTTACCACATCCGCCACCAATGGCAGAAGAAGGATGAGTCTTTGTTTCTTTGAGTTTGTGTTTTTTATTGAGTCTGCACCATCAATCCTCTGATGGATGGAACACTAAATCTGAGTCTCCCACTTGCTCTCTCATCCATGTCACGCTGGTTGCAAGAGTGTGTCTGAGGCTGTAATTTATCTTTATTCTCTACACAGCGCTTCCGGACTAGTGTATTAGAGTACTGTGAATTAAATGGTGGGGTTTAGGATTTTATTAGGATTCCCATTAGCTACTGCCAAAAAACAGCTGCTACTCTTTCTAGTGTGCTCACAAAACAGAATGATTGATAACACAAAACATAAATATGCAAAACCAACACATATCAACCTACATTTTGTAGTTTGCTGTTTATATGAGGTGGTCTGGTACTTTATATATTTGATATTATACGTAATTTGCTGATCGAGTGTTGTAGCATCCCGTGCCGAAAGATGGTCCGACACTTTAACTGATGATTTAGATTTATTTGAAATCCCAAAACCAACGTAAGAACTGGTTACAAAACACAAAACATATGTTAGCTACCGCCTTATGTAGTTTAGCGCAATTATCATAGCCTACCGTTAACATACATTAACTAACTATTAAGAAGAGTTAAAGTTCAAATAATAATTAAAGATATCAACAATCTTGTAACAGTACATCATTAACACAAACGCTAACCTTATGCCTCTTCGGGGGGTTCTAATATGTAAACTGCTTCGCTCTAGGAGCTTTCCTTTTCCCAGTTTTTCCTCTACGATCATAACTCCAGAGTCCCTCTCAAAATAAAAGCCCCTCTAAACAAAACACGAAGTAAGGCAATATAAAAGTACAAAATGTAAACTACGTAATAAATGTACAAACCATTATATAGGACTAAAACATGAATTGGGTTCTTTACAAGCTGCTTTGTCTGCATAGGTTTTCTCGACTGGGTCCCAAAGAAGATGCAACGTGTGGGCTGCATGGAACTGCTTAACACTGTCCAGAGGAGAGTGCAGCCCAAACTACATGTGTTCGGACACATCCACGAAGGTATACACAAATCGCCACTCAGAGACAGACTGACAATGTATATTTCTGTATGAATGCTGTTTGTCATAGTACTACCCAAACCTTCATGTGCAGAGGATACATGTCTCTATACTCAACTCCCACGAACCAGCTCTGGTGGTTGAGATGAGGCGAGGTCTTACTCAAAGCATAGACATCACAAAATTGGGAGGAAATGTGTGTGGGCTGCGGGGCATGTATGTTGGATTAATTTAAGTTCACTGCATAGGTATAGTAGAATTTTGTTCATGTTCAGGGGAAGGAGGCTTTCCAGCTTAAAAGATGTTGGGAGGTTAGCGTGTCATTGTGGGTATCCAGGAGCACCATGGCCTCTTTGGAGTGGACCAGATTAGTAACTAGATCATATTCACACATGGACCAGTAGCCTGGATTTTGCCCTGTGCATGGTTTTGAGTGAGGTTGCACAGATAGATTGGGAGTTTTTGGGGATGGTAGAGAGAAGCCCTTTTATATTATATATTTATTTTAAGTCATGTCATACATCATATTAATCTCCTTCCAAGACACTTCTGCACAAATTCGGAAGGTCTGGTATAACTATTTCATTAGTCAGTAAGAAAGAAAAAAATTCCTGCTCAGGTTGTTATTGTTTTAATCGGTTTAGTCTACTGACCAATCATCTTTCATGACATACCATGTGTTTTGTGCACCCACTCACCAATCACTACCTTGTAAAGTTTCTGTGGGATGACCGTGTAAGCCAACTGCATAGCTGAGCTTTCTCACTTGCACTGAGTGGCAGCATAACAAGGTAGTCCTTGCTTCATTCAAATGTATTGATTACGATAAAGGGTTGTAGGCTATTAGCTGGTAGTACGAAGTGGCTGGCTCTGGCTAGACGAGATGTCATAGATGTGATTGATAAACCAGTAAATAGGATAAAACAGTAAATGAGATAAACACAATTATGAGATAAACCAGTAAATTAAAATAAATGAGTAAAGATATTGAGATATTAGTTAGATATTAGTAAATGAGATAAAACATCAAATGAGAAGAACCAGTAAATGAGTTAAACCAGTGAATTGGATAAACCAGTAAATTAATCACTGTAACATTAATGGTCTTCATTGGCCTCTCAGTAGAACCCTGTTTTCTTTTTCAGGTTATGGCATGATGACGGATGGCACCACTACGTTTGTCAATGCCTCTGCGTGCACTGTCAACTTTCAGCCCATGAACCCGCCAATCGTCTTTGACCTGCCCAATCCCACAAGGAGCACATGACTAGAAAAGCCCCGCCTGCCGGCACCCCTCTCCAATCAGGAGCCGAGTGGTGGGAAGGTAGGCAGGTAGGTGAAGTTGCAGGTGTGAGGGAGAGCTGTATATATCCAGAGCGTTAACATATGCTGTGTGTGTAGGACAACACACAAGCTTGAGTCTCTTGTGGACGATTAAGCATGTTAAGAGACAGACGCAATGACCAATCTTCCCTTGATTTTTATTTACTGACATTCCTTCGTCTAGACACAACCTTGTGCAAACCGAAAGTAAGACAAAAGGTGCGCTGGTGAAGCCATCAAATGCCTCAATGTGTCAGCAATTACTCTGTGAATCTACTGTTTGCCTTTTGGTTAACTGAAAAGTTTACAAGAATATCATTCGGGGGGGATAGGGGCACCCATTTGTCTCCCAAGGCAATGATGGTCATTCCCCCAGAAGGCATGGAACATATCTCCTTGTGGACTGGACCTTGTAATTCTCTCTTTGAGGATACTGCTTGACGAACCAGTGGATGTTTCTCATTGCTTGTGTTAGGAGAAAACCTGGTCCACCAGCCAATGGAGGCATTCCCTGATTACAACTGCAAAGTTGTGACACACCTGACAGACCATCACTCCACCCATGCCGCACCCCAATGGGTGGTAGAGAATGTACTTTCCAATACTTAAATATGTCAGTACTGTACTGTAGATTTAAATGCTGGTTTCCCATCATATATCTTTCTTTCTCTCTCATTTTCTCTGTCTCGTCCTCTCTTAGTCCAAGAACATGCTAGTGTGTGTGTGTGTGTTATGTGTGTGTGTATGCGTATGCGTATGCGTATTCAAGGGCAGCAGGAGGTCTCTGCCACGGATTGTGTGTGTTTATGTATATGTGACTGTCAAATGTTTTGCCACTACACTATGGGTCTTATTACAAACGTAAGCCTCTTAACCAGGGAAAATAGGAAGAAGATCTTCTTTCTCTTACTTTCTCCTCTTCACCTTCCTTATTTCATGTGTATTAATGCTAGCCCTCCCATCCCTGGCTTGTGCATCCTGATCCAAACAGGTTTATTCTGAGGTCACCGGCCAGGGAAGTTTGTAAATTTTTTATTACGAGTAAGGAATACTGGAATTAGCCGAGCAGATCGGGAAGCATGTTTGCTACTGACTCTGCACTGGAGCATCAACGTCTGTTTCCAGAACATTCCTGCTGCTCTAGTCTTTTGGAGTCTCTTGGATGTGTCATGGGAAGGAACTTTGAACTAATGAACAAAATGTTGCTAGTGTAGTGTAATTGATCAAAAGGTTGGAAGTGTGAATCTATATCTCATGTCGTAAAAAAAAGGAACGGAAAAAAAATACTTGAATTGTTTTCCTGCATTATGAATGTTTACTTAAAACATTGCCATTCTTTAAAAAAAAATTGAAATATGTTTGTGTTGTTAAGAGGCAGTGCAGAAACAATGTATTTATCTGATCCTCTGTTTAATACTTTCTGACAGTCCTGTAAATGCTTATTAATTGTATTAATCTATGTGTGTGTTTTGGGGGGGTTTGGTGGCATAAAGGGGGTTAACATGTAGCTATTATTAACTGTTTCATGTTGTCCCGCAGATGTCTGCATAAAGAAGATCTCTTTTTTTCTTACTTAAAGCACTTGTGAATGAGCTTCCTTCACCCGGAGGGGAGACTCTTGGGCTAACCGGGTGAGCTAAAGTGTGTCCGACGTTTAATAGCTAATGCTGAATACCTCCAATATTGCAAACAGTTATCATATTCCAAATGTAGAACTCCTAAAGAATCTATAGTTAGCATCTATAAATAGTAGGCTGGCTACAGAAAAGACAAATAGTTTGACTGGGTCTTTGGTAATGTCGTTCTTCATTTTTCACATTACAGTTGCATACTGTAGCTCTATATAATTTAGCAAATTGAGTTCAAATGTATTGAAAGTACGAAAATACAAACATAACTGAAATATCTTTTAAACCCAAAAAATAAAAGCAAGGTAACCACAGATATTTTATTGTATGCAAATACGAAATTCTATCGTGGTAAAAGTTTATGCTTAACTCAATTAATGGATTTTCACGTTCAATCCAAAAATGTCTGATATCAGCATGTTTAGAAAAAATAATTAACACAAAGTTCACTGAGGGTTCATGTAGCCATAACTGTATGTAGTTTGTAAATTCCAAACATGCTTTCATCAGATTTGATCCAACAACATTACTATAGTGCTGTCCCATTCCTATATACAGCACTACAGATCAATAAAGTCTGTGAGGGTTTAGGGTGGACATTGGGATTGGGCCCTTAAAGCTTTGTTGTTTATAATGTTGCTGCATATAATTGATGGGAATGACTACTCTTTAGTTTTGTTTACAGTTCACAAGATGTCATATGTTCTATTTAAAATATACTTCATTGTGTTTATTGCAATATTTTAGTGATTCTACCACACGTTAAAAAAGTTGATTAATCACAGCAAATTGAGCGATTATTAGTTAATTTTGTTTTTATCAATTCCTACCCCTAATATACAGTGCATCCGGAAAATATTGACAGCGCTTCACTTTTTCTATTTTGTTATGTTATAGCCTTATTCCAAAATGGATTCAATTAATCTTTTCCAAACAAATCCTACATACTATACCACATAATGAGTGAAAAAAGTTTAAATATTTTTTATAGATTTGCAAAAATTAAGAACAAAAATATAAACATGTACATAAGTATTCACAGCCTTTGCTCAATACTTTGTTGAAGCACCTTTGGTAGCAATTACAGCCTCAAGTCTTTTTGAGTATGATGTTACAAGGTTGGCACACCTATTTTTGGTCAGTTTCTCCCATTCTTCTTTGAATGACCTCTCAAGCTCCATCAGGTTGGATGGGAGCATCGATGCACAGCCATTATTAGATCTCTCCAGAGATGTTCAATCAGGTTCAGGTTCAAGTCTGGGCCACTGAAAGACATTCACAGAAGTCGCTGCTTTGTTATCCTGGCTCTGTGCTTAGGGTCGTTATCCTGTTGGAAGATGAACCTTAGCCCCAGTTTGAGGTCCATAGCACCCTGGAGCAGGTTTCCATCAAGGATATCTCTGTACATTGCTGCATTCATCTTTCCCTCAATCCTGACTAGTCTCCCAGTTTCTGCACTAAAAAACATCCCAACACCAAGATGCTGCCACCACCATACTTCACTGTAGGGATGGTATAGGCCAGGTGATGAGTGGTACCTGGTTTCCTCCCGACATGATGCTTGGCATTCAGGCCAAAGAGCTCAATCTTTGTTTCATCAGACCAGATACTTTTTTTCTCAAGGTCTGAGAGTTCTTCAGGTGCCTTTTGGCAAACTCCAGATGGGCTGTCATTTGCCTTTTACTGAGGAGTGTCTTCCGTCTGGTCACTCACCCATACAGACCGGATTGGTGGAGTGTTGCAGAGATGGTTGTCCTTCTGGAAGGATCTTATCTTTTCACAGAGCAATGCCGAAGCTCTGTCAGAGTGACCATTGGGGTCTTGGTCACCTCCCTAACTAAGGCCCTTCTCCCCTGATCGCTCAGTGAGGCAGGCAGACAACTTTACGAAAAGTCCTGGTGGTTCAAAACTGTTTCCATTTAAAAAAGATGGAGGCCACTGTGCTCATTGGGAGCTTCAATGCTGCAGGGTTTTTCTGTACCCTTCCCCAGATCTGTGCCTCGATACAATCCTGTCTCGGAGGTCTACCGACAATTCCTTGGACTTTATGGCTTGGTTTGTGCTCTGACATGCACTGTCAACTGTGGGACCTTATGTAGACAGGTGTGCCTTTCCAAATAATGTCCAATCAACTGAATTTACCACAGGTGGACTCCACTCAAGTTGTAGAAACATCTCAAGGATGATCAGTGGAAACAGGATGCATTTTCTATTTTTAATAGATTTGCAAATACAAAAAAAACATATTTCACAATATCATGGAGGGGTAGTGGTGTAGAATTTTGAGGATTTTTTTTTATTTTAAATACATTTTGGTCTGTAACATAACAAAATGTAGAAAAAGTGAAGAATGAATACTTTCCGGATGCACTGTATATATATATATATATTAACAGTGACTCGGGCTACACTTTATTCATAGGTTCTCTGGTGTTTCACTGACTGCTGTTCTGGGCATCAATGCGCTGTCTGTGTTAAGTTTTCATGGGGCATCTTTGTGTCCTGTTAAATACAAATAATAGTATAGAACATTTTCAGACTGTAATGTTGTTTGTGTGTGTGTATCTTTGTGTAAAGGAGAGACAGTGTGTGTGTGTCTGGATAGAGCCTGCGGAAAAGCCTTCTGAGAACAATCCGGATTAAGACCCAAAAAAGGTTCAGGTTTTGGCTCAAATATTTCAACTGTTAGAAATGCCTCGTTTTATGCACTGTGCCTCAATTGCTGTGTTCTCTGTTTCTTATTTTTTTTCTGAAGTTCTGCTGTTGTATTTCTCGAATGGTTCCTTGGGGCATGCTGTTCTAACCTAAGAACGTTTAGTTCTGTTTTTTGGATGACAATCTGCTTGTATTGTATAGTAGTGAACTTTGTTTGGGATATACCAACTGTTGGGCTTTAATGATGTACAATATTTTTTAAAGCGGTGCTGTACAATGTGTTGCTCAACGAAGCAACTCTGTAAATGTAAAATACCTTTCTTAAAACATCCTGCTTCTGGTTTTCTGAGAGACTATCTACACAAATTAAATTAAACCTTACTGAAATCCATTATGGATCATCCCTCTTCCCTGCCCACTCATTTTCTTTCCTTCTTTTGTTATATCCACGGGTGCTGCCTTTGTAACAAAGTAAAATGTATCTGTGTCGCGTATCAGTTATGTGAGCGGGGACCAGAGTTAATTTGTGACTAAACCTGGGTTCCTTGTCTCTTATTTGATAGCTTGTTTCATTCACACCTCTGCACATTCTAATGAGAACTTCTGTTCAAATAATTACATTAGTAATCCCGAAGGAAACAGGGTAATTTATTCGTGGGCAGCTTTTTCTTTTACACTTAATACTTTAGCTTTCATAGAGAATCCCATCTCCTATGTTAAACAATTTTTCATCCTATCACAAAATATTTTTTCATATTCTATATCTTTCCCACAATCGTGTTCACTTCCCCATTCCATATTTCTGTGCATTATTTTGATAATGATCTATCCCTCACCCTCGCTTTTTTTGTCCTGCAATGGTTATATCATCTTTCTCATAAATGACAAATATCCTCTCCTTTCACTTTTCATCCATTTCTTTTCTATTTAGATGGGAACAGAAATGTGTATCAATGTGCGTAAAATGTATTCACCCACATTGTCCAAAAGCACTTTATTTGTCTAGTTTTGCTACGCAAAGCAATCAGCAATAGAAGATATTTGATGGGCTGTGAAATTACGGCTATAGAAAACCACAAGCTATATTTTTATTTCACATTTTGATATTAATAAATCTATAGATCCCAACAATGTCCTGTTTGGATAAATACCTTTTCCTGTAGGTAATCATTCCAATTGCTATTTTTACACAATTGTAAGTCGTAACTGTAACTGATATGTTCTGTGAGCTCGTATTGAAGCATTAAGCACACAGAGGATTTCTGAAATATCTAACAGATGGTTGGTTTAAATAATAGAAAATAAGTTCTAGTTGTAAGCAAAAGCCAGTAGGGGGGAGGGTGGTGGAATGTCAAGTGGGTCATTATTCAGAGCTTTTTATAGTTTTTTGTGCCAAAACACAGAAATCACCAAATTTAATGAATTTGGTTGTCAGGGAGGCGACAGCAGAGAATTCGGGGGTGGGAGAGGTCCCTGCTGAGTTTACACGATCTGGCAACAAACCACCGACACCCCCTTGTTCTTTACTTTACATACCCCCTGTTAACAGTGCCAGCTAATGAGACAACAATGGACGACATAAAGAGAAAAAAAGATACAGAAAAAGAAGGAAGGGGGAAAAAGTAAAAAATGGTAAGTAATTATACATAACAAGCATGACAAATTAAACTCTTATCTACCTAAATACAAACCTTTGCCAGTATCAAAATAACACAAAGATGCGATCATACAGAACACTCATGTTGTTAGTTAAATACCGGTGTGTTGGGGAAGGGAAGTTTGTGCCTCTTGAAGGGCTTTGGAACAGCTGGCAATTTGAAATTCAGCAGCAAATGTCATAGGAAGTCAAAATATGACACATTGTCCCTTGTTTCAAACTTCAAGTCGAGACAATCAAACTCTTCTTGGGTTACACTGATGTTGAGTCTTTGCATGATGTCTGTCACAGACCAAATTATTTTACAGTTTATTTTTCTGACAACCACATTATTTCTATTCATTAATCCTATTTGCCCCAACCCTAACTTTAAAGCTAAAACATAACACACATTTTAACCAGAAATTCAATTCAATAACTTTGACCCTTAACCATATCTCAAAAAAGCCTTTTTCTTATATGACTGCAAACATTCCCCCACAAGTTAAAATGTTCCTTCTTAGACTCCTTGCAGAGTGTCCCCACAAAGATAGTAAAACTTCTAACTATACATGCACCCAGATAAGGGTATAAGGGATAGTGCTGAATTTAAAATGTTCTTACCCAGAAAGCATGGCATGTAGATTTCTCCAACTCCATATCCATCCTTCTTCATGCACATCCTGAATGTCCTTCAGGCAACTCTAAACAGGCCTTCCTAGCCTCATACCCACATCCCCATATTCCACCAGCTGGCTGTCCCTACTTCTAGCTCCTGCTGTGTTAGGATGCCTTGCCCTGTTGAACACACCCACTTCTGACTGGGGGTGGAGGACAGGTTATAGGGAAAGATGAGTGGAAGACACTATGTCAAGCACTTACAGCAGTGGACCGCTTCAATTCAAGCTAACAGGGTAGTGGTGCTAATGAATGTCGGCAAATGCCCTTCCATTTTTAGGAAGGGCACAGTATCCAGTATGTCCAGGTCAAATTGCATGTGCAAAATTAATTGCTGGGATGCTGGAATTTTGTGGGATTGGGCAAAATTTGTGATGAACAGTCACTGAAAACAGATTTTATGCTGTTTGTTTACTTTAGTACTACCTCATGTAATATTAGATTTTGTTTAAAGATCTGAAAACAGTCAGTGATAAAACTTTGGCAAAAATGTGGAATTCTGTAAGGGGACATCATTTTTTCTGTACTGCACAAGTTTACTAGGAAGTAGAGTGTATAGAGAGATCCAGTTCCTTTATTTGTCAGAGGTTACTAACCATTGTCTTAGGCCTCTGTAGTGATTATGGTGACAATGCAGATCTCATGGGACTGATGACCTTGTGGTCTCTATTCTGGTCTGCGGGGGGCAGGGGGACATTGCGTGCGCTGCAGGATTTTAACCCATGACGGTGTAGTGTGTTACTAATGGTTTTCTTTGAGACTGTGGTCCCAGCACTCTTTAGGTCATTGACCAGGTCCTGCCGTGTAGTTCTGGGCTGATCCCTCACCTTCCTCATGATCATTGATGCCCCATGGGGCGAGATCTTGCATGGAGCCCCAGACCGAGGGTGATTGACCGTCATCTTCAACTTCTTCCATTTTCTAATATTTGCGCCAACAGTTGTTGCCTTCTCACCAAGCTGCTTGCCTATTGTCTTGTAGCCCATCCCAGCCTTGCGCAGGTCTACAATTTTGACAGAGAGCTGTCCTTACACAGCTCTCTGGTCTTGGCCATTGTGGAGAGGTTGAGGTCTGTCTGAGTGTGTGGACAGGTGTCTTTTCTACAGGTAACGAGTTCAAACAGGTGCAGTTAATACAGGTAATGAGTGGAGAACAGGAGGGCTTCTTAACGAAAAACGAACAGGTCTGTGAGAGCCGGAATTCTTATTGGTTGGTAGGTGATCAAATACTTATGTCATGCAATAAAATGCAAATTAATTACTTAAAAATCATACAATGTGATTTTCAAGATTTTTGTTTTAGATTTCGTCTCTCACAGTGTACCTATGATAAAAATTACAGACCTCTACATGCTTTGTAAGTAGGAAAACCTGCAAAATCGGCAGTGTATCATATACTTGTTCTCCCCACTGTAAATGAAAATAAATTAATTTAGTTGTCAACTGAAATCTTACTTCACTTTAATTGAGGGGTCAGGGAGGTCACATCAGCTATCAGGGTTAACTGTCTTACTCAAGGATTTTCCAGCACAGGGATTTGACCCAGAAAACTTTAACACTAGGATATTTGTCCACTCTATACAAGCAATTGACTTTACCTGGTTGTAGGTGAGCCTCATGAAATGACGGCTCACCTACACCTTCTGAAGTCCTCCATGGTGATGGTATTGCTGAGGGAGTGGTCTAAGTCCACCATCTCCTCTGTGATTGTGTACAAATGGTCATTGACAAGTTCCTGAATCTGTTCCAAAACCTCACTGATTGACAGGTGCTGGAAATGCTGGGAACCTTGGAAACATTTCTTATCCCCCATGTCTAAGGAATTCTCTGCTGTCTGAGGACAACACACATGAGCACACAGAGAAAAACAGATGAATGATGCACATGCATAGGTGTACATGGATAACCACCAAGTACAGACCCGTAAAACCATCACACACACACCTTAGCTGGTTATGGAAGTATTTCCAGTATACTGTCTGGTTCACTGAGTTCAGCTTCAGGTTGCCAAGCAGGAATTTAAACTGGGGGGTCTGTGAGGTGAGCATAGGAATTGTCAAGGACTCCCCGGAACTCCATAGTGGTGATGGTCCCTTTCCCATTCCTGTCAAAGGCAGGCATGTCCTTAGGAAACCTCTGTTGGCTGGGAAGAAAAACACAATCCACCTCAAAGAAATAGTTTTGTCAAATGCAATAGTTTAAACCTATTTGTTCTTAACCGTATTTTAGAAGGAGCAGAGGAGGAATTATGATAACTTTACTTACGTAACATTACTTAAGTCCTGCCATCACTGGCCTACCTTGTGAAGTATATCCACCGAGCCTATAACGATTTCCCTCATCTTCTTTGAAGCCCTGTCAACGCTAAGCCTCTCTAGGCTCTCTGCTGGGTCAGGGGATCCAGGGGGCTTAGAGTGAGGTGTTCACCTGCCTTTGCTGTTCCATGGACAAATGCCTTAAGGAAGTCCAGGTAGGACAACGTCCTGCCATCACTGTCCAACAGAACCCTGAGTTTAATCACAGATATATCTTGAGTGTTTACCTAACCCTTCTGTTAGGTATAGAACAATTATAGTAACATTACTTACGTATGTATCAGGTGTGTGAGTTGGTTTCTTTGTAGAGGACAATTGTACGTCTGCAGCAGACTCTGGAGATCCTCCACCCTCACTAGACCGTCTCTATTCTTATCCAGGCAAGTAAAATCACTGCTGAACCTTTTGTTGCTGGTTTGCACCATGCGCCTGGGTCATCATACAAAATACACGTATAGTTACTACTAATCAGTTATTTGCCTAAAAGCCCAAATTAAGAAGAGTGTTTAATGGAATTAAATTGGGGTTTCTTAATTGCACTGATTATCTGACGTAATCACTTTCCACTCACTCTACGTCCTGCAGCGTAGCCCTGCAGTGAAACCGTCTGGGTGAGTGGGGTTTACATTCTTCCCTACATTACTCGCATCCACACCCAGCTTGTCCAGAAAGTCAACACAGGTGAGGTAGCCACGCCCATTTACGTCTTACCTGTCAATGGAACAATTAAATCACAGTTCCGCATTGATATTGTTCCACTATTTAATGCAAAATGTGTATTTTATTGTTATATTAGTTAGTGATTTATTGAGAGCAGATCAAGATTAATCGTGTGATGTCCCCTGTTGTGCAGGGATATAGTTGGAGCAGATTAGAAAGCTGGACAATCTGCAAAACAATCACAATTTAGGACTTGTTTGTCATATTCAACAGCCATCCTATGTCTATAATCTTTAACATAATCACAGATGTTGCAGGTGTCGTTGTTGTGAGTGTAGCAAAAGGCTTCAAAAGAGTTCACCTTACCTGGCCCACAAATCTTCAAACTCAATAGGGCTAATGGGGAAGTTATAGGTGTAGAGGAGACTCCTGAGTTCCTTCTTTAACACCAGAATCTGGCTATCATCATCATAGCTGCAAAGTACCTGGGGAAGGAGGTAAGGTCATTGCTTATGCTAAATATTTCAGTATTCCTTTTTAACATGTACTTTCAGGCATTGTCACGCTTCATTGAATAGGGAAGTGGAGAGGAGAGAGTTTTTGCTGAAAGAGCCATGGGCTAGATTGCAACCCATGCTGCAAAAGCACTTGTTCACCTGAGTCAGTGGCCTAGAATGCCGAACCACCCTAGGCAACACTTTTTAACATACAGTTGCCCATCGACACATTATATTTGATATTCAAGGTCGAGCTCAAGTCAAATTAAACTCACCTTTGACATATCAGTCCGCCTGTGGCTTGCGTTGAACACCAGCCGATCATGGAGTTGATCCAGCCTGTTTTAACAGCGTCAGTTACATTGACACAGTATAATCATGTGTAACCTCCTGAATGCACTTTGACAGAACCCTACTCACCTCCATCTCATGCAAAAATTGCACAAATTCACATACAATTTGTTGGTTGACTCAGTTCTCACAAAAAGCTATGATTTAGAGACATAATTTTGTGACTAAATACACATAAAACCGGCTCTTGTTGTTACAAATGGTCGAGGTTTGTGCTCACAGCTTGATTGTCATTGATTGTCATTATTTGCCAGAGAATACCAAAATTGTCAGGTCCAGCTTTGGCACCCATTCTCTTCAAAGATGAGAGCAGGTTTACACTGAGCACAAGTGACAAATGTAAACAGTCTGGAGGCGCCATGATTATACTGCCTACAACATCATCCTTCATGACTTTTGATGGGTCAGAGACTGTGGAGGCATATCCTTGGAGCGCACAGACCTCCACGTGACTCTGACTGCTGTTAGGTACTGGGATGAAATCCACAGACCCCTCGTCAGATATTATGCTGGTGCAGTGGGCCATGGGTTCCTCCTGGTGGTGCAAGACAATGCCAGGCCTCTTGTGTCCAGAGTGTGTATGCAGTTTGAGGTTGACCTAGGTTAACCTAGATCTAGACCAGGGGTCTCAAACTTAATTTACTTGGGGGCCGCTGGAGGCAGAGTGTGGGTGAGGCTGGGCCGCATCGGGTATTCCACAAGAAAAGCTTTGTTAAAAAAAATCCAATCTTCTCAAATGTCTTTATTTTTATTTTTTTAACACAAAATAAGATGAAAAAATAAATATATAAAAAACAAATTAAGAATGAATAAG
>JACXGK010005573.1:0-32448 GCA_016801125.1 Novumbra hubbsi | reverse complement strand
GGGGGGGGGGGGGGGGGGGGGGGGGGGGGGTGGCAGAGTAGATGCTGAGAGCACATGTGGAGATCCGTCCCACCGATCAAAACACGGCAGGCACTAATACGCACACGGAAAGTACACAATGCTTGATCAAAATCTAAGTTGAGGCCCCCATATACATTTGCTTGAAACCCAACTGAAAAGCAATCATACGTTTCCATACTTAACACGGAGACTTCCGTTTGGTTGTACATAACCGCCAGCGAGCCACCGGGTCTGACATAACGCAGGCAGTTGGTTCCAAATGTGCTGACGTCTGGTCTGGAGGAATTTCTCAAGCAGTAAGTCTAGTCTACAGATCACAGTGAGTCTCATTTCAAATCCAGCTCTTGAACACAGACATGAAGGAAGGGAACTGGGAATGTTATAAAGGGACATTTTCCCCCAGAAAAGAACACAGGGTTTGAGCACAAAAGGACTGAAGAACAAGTGCCCTGCAATAAAATAAAGTAAGGTCAGCAGACTTCCCATGTGACAGCACACTGCCCTGGATTAGGTGGTGTAAGCCTATTAATGTGGTTTGGACTAGGTGGACCACCCTGGCTCCCCCAGCCAGCCACTGCTTCCCACACCGCCCAGCCAGACCAAGATTAGGCTGTTAGACGCACTCCTTGCCTGCATAATATGCTAACTCTGTTCCCCATCCAACAGTAACTATTCAGATAATGACCTGGACCTGTCTGACGCCCATATCCAGAGCTTTATATTTATAATTTCTAAGGAACTCTGGTTTTTTTGGGGTCTTCAACAATCGCAGTTCTCGACTGTTAGGTAGGATGTTTTAATTAGGGCGATGAAGATCAAACCTCTGAGCAGTTCTACACCCTATTTAGAATCAGACCACTTTTAACAGAAGGGTGTGATAGACCAAGCATACTGTGTTTTTGCTGTGGATCTTGGTGAATTGTGCTATGAATTTCTCTAGATTTAGCTCCACAATTTCAAACAGCCCTACAGGCATATCATGTAAATTCTAAATACGATTAACAAATTCAAACTGAGAAAGTAATTTGCCTTGGTTTACTGGTAAGGTCTCTTTGTGGAGCATGAGCAGGTCGGCCTGTGGCCTATTGAAATTCTGTCAGCACATTTTCTATATCATTATGCAATTTCCTTGCATATGATTTTGGCAGTGGAACAAACAGAAGAGTACTGTTTGACATCGTGTCATTTCAACGACAAAATACAATCTACCACTAAACATTTTCTACAGAGAGGGGATTAACATTTCTGAACTCGAGCCAGAGATTAGGTGCGCAGGGTCTAGAGTTTCACCATATTGTGGAACAATCAACAATGGCTCATTCTCACCGTTTCTTTATCTATTCTCCGACGGTCAATATACTACGGCTTGCTTTTGCTCCTGCCACAGTATTAACTCTTTTTTAGTTTTCGAGTTACCATGTTCACTGGCCCTTTATCTTTTTAAATCACCATTGGCTTTCTAAATCACGACTGACAGGAAAGCCAGACTTCGTACTACGTTACCAAACCGAAAACTGTGCATTTCCAGAGACACTTCCGATCACCCGCTGCCACCTAGTGGTAAGAGTGCGCCAACGCGTAATAGCGCGTTATCAAGTAGCACTGGTGACATGCGCACTTTATAGTACAATTACTTTTATTCTTTCACGACTGTTGCTTGTCATATCGGCACATTATGTTATACAAAAAAAGCAGATGTGGAGCCAGGTGAACATCTTTATTTACATGCCTGTTTGTGGGTGGATAAATTAAATCCCCTTGTGGTGAGAGGGTACATTCTTCCTAAACATGGACAGTTGCAGACAAATATACAATAACTCAATGTCCTAGAAACACCCAAGAAATGAACACAAAAAAAATAAAGTCATAATAAAGTGATGTCTATTGCCCATAATGAAGACCGAATTAACTTATTGGATGATCAGGACAACGCCAACTTCACCGCTTTACACCCTCCTCTGGTATGTTGTACCCATCAAGCGGCCTTAGGGGGCTGAAGCGCAGCAGGGGTAGGTCCACTGAAGGGCAGCAGTCCTGGGGGTGAACCCAGCCTTCCTTGGGCCTCCGTATCGGTGGTGGAGGTGGAGGAGGGGGCAGCTCAGAGTGGGTGTGGATGGAACCATTGTCGTTCCCGACGGGGCTGTTTTTGTAGTCAGGGGGGGGGACGGGGGGGAGGCTGCTCCTCCAACAGGAGACCATGAAGGCCCCCTGGTGGCGGCGGAGGTAAAGAACACCAACAGCACAGAGCAGCAGGATGAGGAAGCCGAGTAGGAAGCACACCACGTAGATGCCGATGATCATTTCCTTCGTCTGTGCCGTTGTACTGCCTAGGGACCAAGGTTAGGCAAAGGTTGATACAGTGTACCCATTGCCAGTCACCATCATAACAAAGCTTCCCATTGTGTCCGACGTGCTAACTTTTGTCAATGTCACCGATGATCTTTCTGCTGCCTTTGATACTGTGAACCACCAGATCCTCTGTGGTCGTCAGGTTCTGCCCACTCTTGGTTTGAATCATACCTGGGAGTCCGCTCCCACCAGGATGCATGGAGCGGGTCTGTGTCGGCACCATGCACTGTCACTACTGGTGTACCCCAGGGATCTGTCATTGGCCCACTCATTTCTCTACACAAGTTTACTTGGCACTGTCATATCCTGTCCCATCATTGCTACACCGATAGTCTCAACTATTCTTCTTAATTTCTGATTCTCCGGTCGCAACACACATCTGCCTGCCTGGCAGACATCTCAGCTTGGATGTCAGCCCAGCACCACAAGCTTAACCTTGATAAGACAGAGCTGCTCTTCCTCCCAGGGAAGGTCTGCCCGCTTTAAGGTTTGTCCATCACGGTTGACAACTCCACGGTGGTCCACTCCCAGAGCGCAAAGGACCTTGGTGTGAGACAAGAACCTGATATTCTCTGCAAACTTCAAAGCATTGACTCGCGCTTGTAGATACATAATGTGCAACATCCACAAAATACAGCCCTCCCTTGTAGTCACTGGTCAACTCACATCTGGATTATTGCACTGTTGGTTAGGTTTCCTGCTTGTGCAATCAAGTCCCTGCAATTTATCCAGAACGCTGCAGCCAGTCTTCTGTTCAACCTTCCCAAATATGCCCATGTAACCCTCAACCTCCATTGGCTTCCGGTAGAAGCTTGCATCCGCTACAAGACCATGGTGAAGCAAAGGAAACTGCACTTCCCTACTTGCAGGCTATGCTTCAACAGTACATCCCTTTCTGTTCCCCCTAATCCATGGAATAAACTTCCCTGCCTATTTTCTGAAAGCGTCTGAAACTCAGAGGAAGGTTATCTTAATTAACTTGTGTCTCCCCAAAACCCCACCAAAGCCAAAAAAAAAGCAACACTGATTTCTCTGGCACCAACTTTGCCCTCTAATGGCTTTGATATGGGAAAGTGTATTTATTTTAATTGTCAGATGGTTTTCAAAGACACCTTAAGAGGAATGCACTTATTTTAAGTCACTCGGGATAAGAGTCTGCTGAATGACTTAAATGTCAAATGTACATTCCCGAACCGAGCAATCATACTGTATTATGTCCTTGTTGTTTAAAGTACAATGTCACCGATGTGGCACATGTAGGACCCAATTGGTTATTTAGAGAACAAGGCACAGGTATGTAATGGAAGCAGTCTGCGGTACAGTAAACGTGGACTCACTGTAGCGGTCGGTACCAGTGGTGTCTACGCACAAGGTCCCCCCTGAGCCCAGTCGAGACACGTCTTTGTACCCAGATCGGCAGTGGCACTCGTAGGACCCAAATCGGTTCACGCACTCTGCATTGACGTCGCACAGCATCAGCTGGGTCAAGCACTCGTTCACGTCTGTAAGAAACACACACATTGTGCACATGCATAGGAGGTCATTTTAAGAAACATGTAAAAACAAAAACGTACATAAAAAGACAAAAGTCAACTGGTCCAAAAACACACAAGGATCAAAGGCAAGACTTCCTGGCCGAACCAGGGGAGGGAGAACAACCAGAAGGTCCTCTACCTGGACACGGACTGTCCCAACTCCACTGGGAGTGTCTGCAATGATGGACATCAACTCACTGGGGAGGACGGCAGCGAAACGCTTTAGAAAAGCTCATAGTACGTATTGAGACTTGCCTACGGCGGACACGGAGATGATGACGTTGTGTGCCGAGCCGTCACTGGGGCTGACCTCCCTGTTCAACAGCTCTCTCAAGGCTGGGTGGGGGTTCCAATGGGCCTTCGTCCTTTTAGGTCCATCTCCAATGTGCAGCCAAAAGATATAAAGCACTCCAGCATTCAACCTGTAAAAATTAAAAAAGGACAAATGCTTCACAAGGCAAAATGGTCATACAGAAATTGCATCTACAGTCAAGCTAGACATTAGACAGAACTATTGGTTAAAAACAGAAGCAGTTAGAACAACCTTTTTATTCTTTTGCAGGACAGATGGTCTGTGTAGACCATTTTCAACTGCCGTTTCATCTGGAAAACACACTGATGGATAAGTACTGTTCCAACTACACATGCAACAGTCAATTCTCATAGCTAATAAAAGGACAAGAGGATGTTTGGTTGATGAATAAATGTATTGCTCATGGGCAGAATACTCACCAGAGACTTTATTGACATCAAGAGTGTCTGTGAAATGTGGTTCCAGTGCTCCTCTGCGGTCAAGTTGACTTCAACAGCCACCTCAAATAAGGGGTCTGAGCACAAGTAGGTCTATCATATGACATTATTATTCATTATTATCAAAGGAATAAATACAATAGGGGGGACAATTACTCACCACCTGGTAGGTGTGGGACTTCAGAGTGATTTCTCACTTTCTCTGCAAAGTAAACATACAAGATTAAAAGCCCCGATTTGATTAAAACACTCAAAAGGGATGAATAAAACGATGGTCAACAGTACCTACCATGCCTCCTCTTGGAAAACGGTTCAACCATGTATGGGAAATTATCGAAAGAATCCTGGGTCTCAATTGTTGAATGAGTGTAACTAGTTGCCGTAGACTCATCTGCGGTGATATTCTGCAATTCTTTATTACTACCCGCTCCACCCTGGTCATTCATATCGTTTGTGTAAAACATGTGAGATACTGTAGGAGGGACTTGTTGTTTTTTAGCACTTGTTGTTTCTTGTAATTGAGCATCAACATTCCTTCGCATTGAAGATGTATTTTGTGACAAGGTTTTGGGATACAAACTACGGGGCTGCTGTGTGGGGGTCTTCGTTCCGGAATGTTCTGTGCGGGTCAGTGTGGTCCTCCTCACCGACCGTAATGCCCCCCGATGAGTGACTACAATAGGAGATGGGGTCAAGAGAACATCAGAGTTGCGACCCAACAAATCGCCAGTTAAGTGAATTACTTTCCGGTCGTCCTCTGTTGATTGGTCATCGGATTTGTTCTCAGTTTCTTCAGTCTTGTCTGAAAAACCTCTGTTCCAATCTTCTTCCTCTCCCTTAACAGGAGAAAACGTTAACGTCCCCTCTTTTACCACTGGCTCCGCTGGTGGAAGCTCATTGGACACAGGAGAAGAGATTTGGTTGAAGAAGTCTACAAACAAAACCTCCGGTTTAGCCTGAGCTGGCCGTTTGGGCAACTGAAATAAAAGGGATTCTCGAGAATCTCCCCCGTTCGTGGGAATTGGCAAGGGTTTAGTTTTTTTTCTAATCGTTGGTTTGGTCATCCTGTTCGTGTGTTCTTCGGTGGCGTCAGCATTGTATGTGATCGGTGGATCGATTGCCTTGTAACGCCCGTAGAAGCCTCTGTGTGGCGGACTGGGGTGGCCTCCAATTAGTAAAACCACGTGTAATGTGCTGGAGAGGGACATGTAACTAGCTTTGCCCCAACACTTCTCTAGAATTCTGTGACCTCCTGCAACTCCCATTGGCTCATCCAAATGAATTTGGTCAAGCTTCCCGAGGCAGGCGTCTGACCGGGTGAAATCCTCCAGGTGGAGGTGCACGCGTTTTCCGGGGTCTACTTGGATGGTCCAGTTGCACCAGAGCGGCGGGTTGGAACACAAGTAATCAGGGGAGAAGAATTCACCGCTCTCGCCACGCAGCACCTGGTGGCAGCTCCGCAGTGCGAGGAAGGCATTTCCCCCACTAACATGGTGCTCATCTGAGGAGAGGTGGAAAAATACTGAGAGTGGACAACCACAATGTCAAGTGGTTTTAAGGCTTATATTCACCGAACTCGCGTTTGAATTAATATTAAGTCTTACCAGCAGGGTTGTAAGCATCATTTTCATTTGTCTAAAAACAAATAGATTCAATAATAAATGAAAAGGATTGAGATAACTTTAAAGGGAGGATTCAATAGGCATTCTTGATCGTTGATCGTTGACAAAATGAAACATTTATTTTGAGGTAGGCGTAATCGACTTACCCAGGACAGGTCGCTATTTGCAAGAAATAAACTATAGCAAATCAGGAATACATGTGGAATGAGTAACTTTGAATAACATTTTGACATTTTAAGTCAGGATGTGTTTACTTTTATTTCGCTAGCAGGTCAGCTTCCGATACTACTGTGACTTGTTCCCTGCGATGGTGTGTTCTCGTTTCCGAAAAAAATACACAATCAACAGGTGAAAAGTATTGCCAATTAGTTAGCGTGTCTTTCCTTTCCTTATATATTACGTCGAGTTCTGTTGTCTTGTCAAA
This sequence comes from Novumbra hubbsi, assembly GCA_016801125.1. Lineage (NCBI taxonomy): Eukaryota > Metazoa > Chordata > Actinopteri > Esociformes > Umbridae > Novumbra > Novumbra hubbsi. Next base: position 25,747 of record JACXGK010005573.1, on the reverse strand, counting down.
ACCCATTGGGGAAGGTCAGATAGGAGGATCCTATGGCTTTCTTGTCAAATGGGTTGTAGAACGAAACGCGAGAACAGCACACAAATAGCGTTAAATTGAGAAAGGGCCTTATATATTTATTGATATTCGTGTGCGCGTTTCTTAGATATGGTTTTGTCCACTAGGTGGGACTGCTACTCTAGGTAAAATGAGAAAATGCGCAGGTCTACTGATAATAAACTTGTGTTATGCCATTTATTTAACGAATTTGCTGCAACTTCCAATTGTACATCAACGAGCATGGTATTTTGTCCCACCAGTGGTACACTAGTGAGATTTGGCATTTTTTCAGTCGCTGATGGTCAATCTGTCATCCATCCGTTATACATTATTAACAAAAAATAGTTAATTTACCCTAATTAAAAAAAAGAAAATGTATTTAGACACGCAAAAATATCAATATATTACTAAAATGTATGACACAATTAAAGGATGTGAAATAAATACGTTAAGTATTTTCGTTAGACCACTTCCACTGATAAAGTTGCAAATGTCTTGAATGCTAATGCAAATGTTTTTGTGTATGTTTGTAATATTTGATTTTCAATGAGAGACTACAATAAGAGACACACATTCAAACAGTCTTCACTTTGTTAACCTTTATTTATGATTTTTCACAGTCCAGCAAATTCTTTTTATAAATTCACAAGTGAGCCAAGCAAATTTGCAACATTTGAATAAATAAATGTATTCTTTGTCGGTATGGGCAACATTTACCACCCCAGCACAATGACCAAAAAGTAGCCTATTCTGTGTACATCATGGTGGGTTGATTGAAATGGATTGATTGTGACAATTGTTGTAGGCTTCACAGCACACTGAAAAAGACAACACGATATGCAGCGAAACAATCCCTTTACCAACAGCAAACGAATTCGTTTTATCAATACATTTGAATGTATTTATTACATTTTACCCCGTTTCTTACCCCAATTCATGATAAACAATTCGTGATTAAGGCCCTGCTTCATTGCAACAATTCACGGACTCGTCGAGATACAGTATGTATTCCGAATTTTTATACGATTCTTGGTTGTTATCACGCTGAAGTCATGGAAACCTACAACAGATATAACGCTCTCTTCGGCCTTCTAGGCAGTCGCCAGCGTACGACGACGCACGGAAAGCGTAGAGGTTCCATCGGCCTCCATGGAACCTCTGCGCATTTCCGCGAGCAGAATTCGAACCCTGGACGCTTACTGCGAGCCAGTGACTTCCATGATGCGAAATTCAGAGACTCCATAACGAGTTTTAGAGTCCATAACGAGCTGCAGCCACACAACTTCTATTCGTCCCCAATGCTCACTGCTCTATTATACGTGAGAGGAACCGCTGAACATAACCACATTTGTGAAATAATCTCTAGTACTAATGCAATAACATTTTACCACTACAGAAACAAACAATCAATCAAACAAATGCTGACATTGCTTCAAATTCCGGTAATGTACTTGCTAAATGTGCAAAAAAATATTTAATAATTTAAAGACACAGTTACATTCTAACATTCTTCAAAATAAAGTGTACTGCCAGGATCAAGTACAGATATGTTTACAGAAAAAATAAAGCAAACAAGTCTTTTGACTTTGTGTTTAATCCAAGACAGTGTGTGGCATCTATCGATGTGGCCGGGTGTCCATTTTTCATACACATAAACATTACATCAAAGAACAACTGGTCATTCAGATCATGTACATACCGTAATGTCTGACCACTGGCTAAGCCATTCAATTCACACTGCATTGAAACAGAACACTCAATTAAGACAGTATTGTGAATTGTTTTTTTTTTATAACCTAAACAGGAACAATGCAGCTTCCACAGTTTTAACCAAAAAAGCAAAATACTTCACCTGGTTTACCGAACTGTCTTAAGGTTAAGCAAATAGCGGTTCCCGCTAAGCTCCTTGCAATATATATACATTTTATATGTTCCCCTCTCGAAGTACTGTTAATTTAAATTTGATCACTATGTTTCTGACAAATTACATTTATTTTTGTTAGTTGGTCTTGTAGGACCATCCTGAGCCCACAAGCTAACATTCCATTTAGCTAAACCTGACATTAGATTTGCTGAACACTGAAAAATGCTCAAGGTAAAAAAAAAAAAGAATACTTTGCGATGCTTAGAAAAAAGGCAGCCAATTCCTCAAAAGCTGGAAAACCCAGTTGCTTTCAAACCTCAAGGATTTCATGAACTTCATCAATGAAAGCACTTAGAACAGATAAAAAAACGTATCTTTAAACCCATTTCATTCATCACCAATGGTCCCCTATTCCCTATATGGTGCACAACTGTGGAGAGATGTCTCATTGACAGTCTAGTTCCGGATCACTTAGCCAGGCCCATATCTGAATCATCTCCTGGGGGCTCCGACTGTGCACGAGCATTAAGTTCTTATACGCGCACGGGTTGCCTCTGTATTTTACCTCAATGTCAAACGTCCTAAATCCCTTGTGCTTCTCCGGTGCTAGGCCAAGCCTCTGAAGACACATCCCTGTGTATACATCGTCGATAGGATACAGTGAAACCTGCTGGGAGATGTTTTGCAGGCGCAATGCCAGGTCTCCAGAGTACAGGAACCCTCCTCCCCCTGCATAGGGTGGATAGGACCCCACAAACACACTCTCAGGGATGAAGTACTTGAGCTTCTGGTCCCGGTGCGGGCCGGCATTGGTGATAACATCCCCTATAAAAAGATCCTTATCCTTGGCCTTGGCCATTCCGGAGGAATTCTGCAGGAAGTCCAAAATCCTCCAAGTGTTGACGAAGACGTCGTCGTCACCCTTGAAGACGAAGCGGGCATCAGGGCAGCGCTGGCTGAACCAGTCCAGGAAGAGCACCTCTTTGAGGGTGAGGTTGAAGAAGGAGTCCCGGTAATCCCACTGCAAGAGGTCCCGGTGAAGTGCCGCCTCGTGGCGGAGCATATCAGACAGGTCGGGGAAATGATCGACTGCCGTGGCATTGCCAAGAAGGAAGACTGTAGCTACAGTACAATTAGCCAGAACACCCGCCCGTCCCCAGGACTCCCTGATGGCCTGCCGCCGGTCAAAATGCGGCGCCAGAGACTTGATGGCCAGCAAAAGGTACGGTTTCCCCTTGCAAATGTGTGGCTGGTCCATGATCATTGGATACGACCGGCAGCGCATGTGCAGCAAGAAGTCCTGGAAGCGAGGAGGCAGGGAATTGTAGTCCTTCACCTGGGTGATAACTCCGTAGTCCGGTTGGCAGGGGTCCAGGGGCCTGGTGTCGTTGAGCCAATCAGGCATCACCAGCAGGGAGTCGTTGGTCAACGCCGGCATCAGGATTGGATTGTAGATGAAGTCCAGCCTCTGCTGCTCCTTATTCCAGAAGGCCAAACTGGTCTTTTCCTTTCTCCAGAACCTCTTGGAAGGGATGCGTACTTTCTGCTGCTCCCCCTTGCCCTGGCCCAGGTTCCGAGACACTCCCACCAGGATGAAGATAAAGACATTCAGCATCATCAGGACGCATATCACCCGGGTTGCTTTGCGACCCCCGTGCATCTTGAATCTCCTCCGTGTCCGGACCTTAGATGGGAAATGAGAAGTGAACGAGAAGAGGAAGTAGGAGATCAAAATCGAAACCGAAACCTTCAGAATAAAGAGAGAGTATGTTGCAACTCGAGTGGAAGACTTACAAACTCAGGAGGAATGGGCCCATTCGGAAACATAATGACAAGTTAGCCGCAGGCTTGTAAAAAAAAAATTACGTTTAAGGAGAACCGTTTGAAGGAAAAGCAGTTTGTGGCGCTATATTTGCTATATTTGTGTCTGAGCAAGACCCAGCACAAGCCACATACCAGCTAGGCTTTTCATCCCCTAATCCTTTTACAATGAGTTGTACACATTTTTCTTCATTTCCTCCTCCTGCCTCTCTTTCCAAAATGCCCCTGACCACCATCGTCATGTGGTCCCAATTCAGGGATCCGTCCTCATGACACCAATTATGGCTGGAGGTGTGTCGGGTGTTCGACGTCTAAACTGGCCTCCTCACAAAAGAGCCACACACATCCATGTGCATCATCGTTCATTTCATTGGGATCTTACATAATCCTCAAAGCACTGGCATGCGAGGAATCCGTATGCTTGTTCAATGTCAATGGAGTGCACAGCGATCATAGAAGTTATATTTGTGGTCATTTGGCCCTTTTTCGTTTTACGTAATGTATTCATTTTAAATTCCCAGTTGGAAATTGGAAGTGACATTTAAGCACCACGATGTAGCATATTACCAGTGAGTAGCAGGAAAACACTGGTCAGGCTGATCCTGTGGTCTTGATGTTGAGCTTCTCAGCCCATGTGGGTCTCCTGAGTTGAAGAAGGGCTCAGAATGTGGAACTGGAGCAGGTCTGGGGTTCTGGCAGCAGCTGCCTTGAAACAAACAAACATGTACAGAACCATGTCAACGCTTCTTTCTTTTCTTCCATTGCAAAGGATTTTCATTACAAGGCTTCAGGAACCAAAGTGCAATTACACATATTTGTACAAAGCTGCTACAATCTCTCCCAAATTATCTGAAAAGATCCCTCAAAAGCCAGGTTACAATCAGTTAGTGATTTTGTCCCAAAACATTCTCAAACTGTTTATAGGGAGTGTTCAGAACATTTCAGAGGTAGCACACCTGGTTTAACTTGTCTAACCATCCAGTGATTAGTGAATCAGGTGAGCACTCGCTTAGAGCTACAACAAAAGCGTGGAACGTCTAGGGTTCAGCAAGCAAGGGTTTGATATCCACTAGTCATTGACTAATTCCCGTTTTTTGATCATCTGACACTGTTGATCAGGGCTGCCCAACTCTGTTCCTGAAGATCTACTGTCCTGTTGGTTTTCTCTCCAACTATAATTTAGAACACCATATTCTAATAATTAGCTGGATGAAAGATGAATTAGGTTAGTCACAAATAGGGTTGACAAGAAAACCTACAGGACAGTAGATCTCCCGGAACAGGGTTGGGCAGCGCTGCTGTCGATCATCTACTGAAAGCTGCACCTTTCACTGATTGATTTTGAGGGATTAGGTTTAGAGTGAAATTTCCAATTAGGATTAAGGTTAGGCGTTAGTGATTAGGGCTAGATTATGCATGAAGTTTAGGTTATTGAGATTTATGTTACCATATGGTTATGGTTAGGGAACATGCACTGTTTGTTTTTGCATTCGAACATTGTAAGTCATGTGTCTGAGTGCAAGAGCTCAGCAGCCATTTGTAAAATATTATTATAAAAGTTAAGCTTTGAAGGCTAAACCACAAGCATGTACCCCTCACTTGTAATAGACCATTTTTACAGTGCCCTATGGGACCTGGTCGAACACACTAAACTATAGGGAATAGGGAGCCAATTGGTATGTAGCTTAGCAACCAGTAAAGCATACAGAACCTTCTACTTTCCTTGGTAAGCAAACACATCAGTAGCAGTCAAACATGCAATATGTCCGCAATGGAGAAAATATACTACCGTTTCATTCTGACACTGGCGATATTTTATAACGTGGCAATGATATATGACAATATATGAACTGAGTTTCCGTGAAAATTGAGTGCCAGTTAGATTATTAATGATCACATCATAGCCTAGAAGTCGCAGTCTAAAGTCACATCTGTGATGGAGACAGATGAAAGAAAAATAGACAGAGACCCCTGCTCATCTAATAATTAAACCCTTCGAAGACCTGTTACCTAAAAGTTAAAAGCAATTACAAATAATATTATACAAATTTCTAGGCAACCCTAAGTTTCTCATTATTTCCACAAACTCAAAATAACGAGATAAGCTTAGAGATGCAGCAGCCCAAAATATGTATAGTTCACTGTACAATTCAAGACTTCTGTAATAAAGTATGAACATGATTAAAAACTCTCTTCGGGGTTTGTGCAAGTGCTTTTTGTCAAGTAAGATGGATATGCAAGATTACTTCTCACTTTTTGATTTTATTGGCATCCGCTTTTTTTGTTTCCCTATAATCAGATTCGATGTTGATAAATCGGAATCGGTCAATATCTAACAAATGCACACAATGTTAGTGTAGAGTTACAAATGATTGGACTGTGGACAGAAACTGCAAAGGAGATGCAAATGCAAGCCTGAAATATGGACTTATATTTGCATAGCACAGGAATGAGTCACACCTGGCGAGAACTACAAAGCCCAGGAGTTCTCATCCGACTCTCCTGGGGTGGCAGAAGCTGAATAGAAGGGTTTGCTCAGATAAAATAGTTGTGTTTTCATTTATATCGTTGCCCGTAAAAAGGAGTATTTTGATAGGCATTTTTACAGGGATGTTGTGTTAAAAATTCAGCTTGAGGGAGCCAGGTCAAATGTCCTTCCCTACTGCTGTTTTGATACATTCTTTGATAACTGCGAGGTTTTCTTGTCTTTTGCTTTATTGTTCTGGCCAAAGTAAAGAATAGCTAACTCAGGCTGCAGGTGTGTTTGGTCTTTTAGCAGGATGGGCTTTTAGCAGACTTCTTGTTTTCCAAAACTGCAGTTCCAGTTGCCATGGCGCCTTTATGGCAGCCTAAGCTGCTATTTTATTAGCTTTTTATTGATTTATGTAGTTTATGTGCTTTTTGTTATGAATAACCTTTCGTTTATGCCTTACTAATCAACAACATTTTTACTTTTCTGCATACAAATCAGTTTTCAACATTCAAATCGATTAAACAAAATGTTCCCCTGCCACTGACTTCCTGAACCTGCTGGACAAAAAGCATCAAGCGCCTTGACGTGTCTTCCTGGAGTCAGTACATCCTGCCCTACTATCTGACAGGCACAAGTCCACCACTGATGAGATGGTTGGCCTGTATAACAGCACAGTAAGTAACACTTTTTACATTCTTGCACTTGTAAAATCCCATGAAGTATCATTCCAACGGTCTTCCCCAAGGTTCCCAGAAGAGCTGCACAGCAAAAAGAAACATGGTCACAAGAAACACTGGTTTAACTGTCTACCTACTGGCCTATAAAGACGACCAGAATTGTAATTTTAAAGCTATAAAAGCAGCATGCTCTAGTTTCTACTCTTCTTTGATTGCGAATGTCAAAGATAATCCCAGGATACCATCAATACACCATCAACCTACTCCTCCAAACTACCTTATATCCTTTAACCCTAATCCTCCTCAGGCTCCTTTCCAACCACCTATATCTGCTTCCTTTCTAAGTGACTTTGCTCTGGTGACACCTGCTCTGGAAATCATATTAAAAATGTAATCTTCCAGCAGCCCTCTTGACACTATTCCAAAACCGCTATTTAAAAATGGTCAGCCATTCTGATCGTTACTTGTTTGTTCATCAAGTCCCTGCACACCGGGCAGGTACCGCCACTTTTCAAGATGGCAGCAATCTCACCCTTGCTCAAGAAACCGTTCCTTGACCTAGACATTCTTATCTAAAGCCCTAGAGAGGATTGTGAGTGAACCCAACTTCACTCACACCCCAGTACTAACCAGCTTTATGAGGTTTTACAGTCTGGCAGCATGACTATGTGCAGTACTGAGATAGCGTTGGTGAAGGTTGTTAATGATCTGCTCATGGCTTCAGATACAGAATCCCCCTACTTTTTTAATCTTATGGACCTCAGCGCAGCTTTTGATACATTTCATAAAACCCCTCTTCTCCAGATCAGAGGAGTCCACATGAACCTGTGGTGTCCCAATAGGGTCGGTGCTAGGACCCATTCTCTTCTTGCTGCCACTTGGCCAGATCTTCAGACATCACTGTGTAATTCCACTGCTACGCAGATGACACACATCGAAACCAAACTTGACAACATCTACCATGTAAAACCTGTCAAACTTTAAGAATGAGGTAAAACACTGAAATCAGAACAATTTCCTCCCCTCTCCTCCGTCATCACCAATCTGGGTGTGAAATGTAACCGTACTCTCTCTTTTAAGGCCCACATTAGACATGTCTGTAAATTATTATTTTTTTTCACCTTAAGGACATTCCCTGCCTAAGACCTCCTCTCACGTTCTCAGATGCAGAAAAGTGTATCCATTTATTTGTTTTCTCCAGAATTGATTATGGGAATGCAGTACTATTACTATAATTAATTACTATAGTACTATCATTCATTTTCCTAATATTCAACAGAAGCTCTCAATGAACCCCACTCTGAAAAATGGGAGGCCACACCTTCTGTTTCACTGCACACCACCTCTGGAACTGCCTTCTAACAGCCTCAGGGCTGCACAGACAGCATTGGCTTTTAAAGCAGGCCTTAAGACACACCTTTATCGGTTGGCCTACCATTCCCTTTAATCAAATTATACCGTACATTATTATATCAAAATAATCATATGAATTATATTGTTATAGAACACAGGTTGAACAATACTTACAGAACATGATAATGATATAATTTTTTACAGTTACTACGGATACTATTTCTATGGTTACAGCTACATCTGCCTTTTGTTGCTTCGTAGAATGTCATGTCAAGTGGAGATAATGGAGACTACAGTCTCTCAATGTTCCTTCAGCAAATACAAAAGAGAAAAAATTACAAATAGGCACTTCTCAGTGTATGTGAGAAGATAGCGGTCATAGGCCTACAATCATGATGGACTGATCATTTTCCATTTCAGGCAAAAGCCAGTAGAGCTGTGCCATGTATGTTTCAGTGAGAAAGAATTGGTCAAAAAAAGCCTGAGCCGATTAATTGTTCCCAGTCATACAGTGCATATACAGCATGGAGCCATAAAGCTAAATTAAATGTACATTTATTTAACATTTTTGTCGTTTAGCAGATCCTTCAGAAAGGGCATACATTTTTTAAAAAGCAAGGTGAAACATCCACACAGTTTTATTAGTAAGTCCATTCTTATCAATTACTGTGTTTACAGTATTTCCTTTCCAGACCAAGTCTCCCTCATTTATTACCAAAAGATTTAAAAACATAAAGGTTTTTGACGGTATCCACTGACGTAACAACTTGGTTTCTCTAGTAAATTTCCCTGTGGAACCCATTAGGCCCAAAAACTGGTTTCAGTCAGTAGTTCTACCAATTGCACCATATCTCTAAAAATAATTGCAAATGTCTCACCCCCTCTCCTAAAGCACTCAATTAGATGAGAACTGTTCCCCTAGTTAAACTTGGGGAACTGTTCGCAAATATTTATTTTGGGCGCTAGAAGGTTATGCCACATCTCTGTGGCTCCAATCTCAGATTTTTTTTTTTATTAAAGGAATTGAACAAAGCCCCAATGCCCAGGCTGGCGCATTTAGTGTTGCCAATTAGACATAGAGGCAGTGAGCAGAACTTGCCAAAACTGTAGTTAGAGAGATCCTCACTGGTAACTGTAATTAGCCTACAGATATTCCAAAAATGTGGCTACTGCTAGGTCTTTCAACAACCCTCTTCATCCACACAATATTTCTGACTCAAATCATTCAGTACCCTGGTGTAGCCTTTGGAAATCAATGGAAGTATTTTTGGGCAAAGAATGCCGTCTACAAGCTATATAGCACCACTTTTGCAAAAAACATCACTATAACTAAGCCTAAACATCTAGACTAACTTGATTTATTTATAGTAATATAGAACTTTACAGTTCTTTGTGTGGCTTTTGGTTTAAAAAAGTTACAAAAATTTGAGGGAATTAAAAGGTATATGCTCATTACTGTCACTCTGTATGAGAATATGCTAAATAACTTACATTCTAAAGTTAGAATAAATGCTTAATGGCTTAAATGTAAATGTTAAAGCATTAAATAGTTATAGTATTCTATCCCAAGACAGTGACTTTATTGTTTAATGTGCACAAGGACTTTTCCAAAATGTAATTTATATGTATGCCTATATACAAGATAATAGTCAAATATTATATAGGCTTACCTTTTTTAAATAATGATTAAATAGCCTAATTGATTATTTAGTTACTTCATGTATAAACAGTTTCACTCACTGTCTACCCCTAATCTTATGAGAAGTGCCAAGGGATCCTTAATGACAACAAGTTCTGGACCCTCATTTATCGTCCATCCGAAATACGACGCGCTATGCCGTTTCACAGCCCTGGGGCCATGACCTCTGCATCTCTTCTAGCCTTCTGAGTGAAGGAACGAAATGGCACAAACATTTTTGAAAACAACTATAAAGATTATTTTGTGATATACACTACAAATTGCATATACACTTAGCTAACTACAATTGTTTTGGTGAAATAAACATCCTACTCACCAATGCCAAAATCGACTATAATTTCACCAACCTTATAGTTACAGAGAAATGAAAGAGATAAATGAGAAAATAAATTCATTACGATTTTTCAATATTGTTGTGGGGGAGGAGCACCAGACCCCCCCTCCAAAACTGGTACCTGCGGTCTTTAACGTCAGCTATAGACGCATTTGTAATAGGTTATAAATTCTGCTATAGCCCCAATACCCGAACGCATTGAAACGTCTAACTTACAAAGTGAGCCAAAGGTGTTTAGTTAAAACTCAATCAAAATAGTTGCGTTAACAACTGTTATCTCGGTACCTGATTGTTATACTTCACCTGAATAGCTAAGTTTCCAATCCAAGTAGTCCACATTTCTGCGCAAAAGGCGGTGTGCCTGGTAGCTGTAGAACACGAAACGCTTCCATTAACTCTTTGCAGATAGTTATATGAAGAGTAACTTGTCGCGCCAATGTTATTAACAAGCAAACAAGGCGTTACATATTTTTTTGGTTGCAGTAGAAATACTGTGTAAATTGAAGTCCGTCATGTCAAAAAACAAAAACAGAGAAAAATAACCCGGTATTAACTGATTTCTTCTCTGACCTCGACCGAAGTCGACTTCTGGCTCACGGTCAGCATTTTCAGGCATAGGTAAAAATACCTCAGTGGAAGTGTGGAGCGTATTTTTAACGCTACGTTTGAGATATACGACTCCTCCTAGCATTGCCTGACGTAATGCTTTGGGGCGGAGAGTCTCTTAAATGTACGAATCGTTTTGGCGACCGTGTCATAAGACTTCTTATTATTAAGAGTCATTAAATCAACTTAGGGAATTCAATTGAACGCTCAGGAATTCATTGTAAAACTTCAAATTATTTTTCAGTCTTAACTATTAAAGATGTATCTTATTATTATAATTAGTATATATAATAAATAAAAATAGTAGAGTATGTAGTATTGGCTTGTCTATGACAAATTAGTTTTGATTACAAATGAATAATAATAATATAAATATCAGCAGATTTTTCGGCACTCACTCTTTTATCCCAACCCTTAAAAATCTCCTGCAGGGGAATGTAAATATCTCTGTGTAATATATTTTACTTGGGTTAGATATGCCAAATCTAATGCTCTGCACAATGTTTTCAAATGTATAAATAAACAACATTGGCTGTAGTTTATAATGAAACATCACAGTACTATGGACTGTTCAATTTGAAAGTGGTTCTACAAGCATTTCCAGTGCAATAGTGCACATTTCCTCATTACAGTCTGGTGATGTCAGATATGCTTACAAAGCAATAGACTTCACCAAATCTTCTTTTGCCATTGCAAAATGCTTAACAAGAAAATTAAAATATGTAAGTTAAACTATTAGTTTACCTAATAAGGATGTAAACTTAAAAGGTGAAATCCAACTTGAACATTAGTTTTTCTCATAAATGAGGAAAGTGTGCGTGTTTAAAATAAGTCAAGTTCCCCGAATGTTTTCTGGCCAATGCCTTTTCTTTCGATAGACCCTGGTGGTGTAACGTGTTGCTTCCTGCTTCACTAACAAAGCGTTCCAGTAGTAAGGCGTTGGTCTAACCCTTTCCTCTCGGGAAGCAGGTTGCATAATGTCCTCTGGTAATTATCAGAAAACCTATACAATTGTTAGATATGTTACAATGGGACTAAGCAAAGATCTGGGGCTCGTCCAGAAAAATCAGGAAGCTTGTGGCTAATATTGTTCTGGTGTTTGAGGTTCTTCTTTACTGGTTTCTTTGTTGTCTTATTGCTGTAAACACACATACTCTTGTTCGTTTGGGTATTAACACGATTCCACCTCTATAGTCATCAGCTGCATTTTTACGGAACTGGGTATAATGCTCGTCAATCTCATTCATAACTGTCAGTATGAGAAAAGGATCCGTGTTGTTCAAATGCCAGGAAGACCAAGAAGCATTTGGATTCCATACTGTGGCGCCACGTTTACACATCTGCGTCGGTCGCCATAGGAGGTTGTGCTGTCAGGAACAACAACCACTGGCTTCCTCCACTTTGCTAATCCAGCGGATCGCCACTAGAGAATAGGCTTCTAGAAGCTACTTGTGCACGGATACATTTAATAAGCATATATGAACAAATGTAACAGAGTTCTGTTTGAAAGTAGTACACTAGAAGGGCTGGCCCTCAACCAAAGCCTACTGAACACAAAGGCTTGTGAACTAGATAGAAATATGAGACCCTGAAGTCTTTGCCTCGACAATGGGATTTGTTTGTCCATAGAGTTTCCTATTCTTTTCTTGGGATTGGTCAATACGTCTTGTTATTTGAGTATTTACTGACGAGTGCTGACGCCAACCCTTTAGTCTAATACGAACGTCTCTAATTTCCTTAGTTACATCAGCAATGTTATGTTTTTTCATTAAGATATTTTTCACGTGCACCGGTTATTACATCAGCCCACTTGTAACAACTTGAGCATTATGAAACCAGTGCGAAATCAAATGAGCCTAATTTACCACAACAGTCATTTGAAAAATGACTAAATTCTCAACACTTACTCATTGACCACGTACTAGAACAGCTTGCTTAATGACTAACTGCTTACCATGGACAGAGGGAGCCAGGTTCTACCTCTCGCTGTGTTTCTACTCCTGTGGGTGAACTCAAGACACTGTCCAGCTGCCTGGTTGTATCCGAATAAGACAAGCTGTGAGTGGTCCAAATAGAACTAAACACTGAGGCGATTTACGTAAAAAAAAAAAAAAAAGGCACGCATTAAATGGAATGTAGTTATGTCATATAATACAGGCAACATGGCATCAATAGTAGAACAGAGCACGACAATGCGGGGCCTACATGTGGCTTTCCCTGTATTAAGATGCCACCGTTCTTGTTGCAGATCCATTTTCATCCATTGAACACTCAATGCTGGCTTAAAACGAGGAGACCCGTATGGATGTCAGGAGAGAATGTACTGTTGCGTTCCTGGGGGACTTTTGACACCAAGGTGTCGAGAGTGTAGACGTTTTTTCCCCCCCGTCTGTAAATGAAAACGTGAGGATCTCATTTCAGGGGCTGACACACGTAGACTGAGGTGTCCGTGAATGCACACCTAGCACTAGTATGTTTCAAGGTCAAGTGAGGTTCACAAGGTAAACTGTTGTTCTGGGTGTGTTCATTCGAACAAAGTGTTTGGAGAGAACAATGCGAATGTGTTCAATAGGAACTCAGTGTGACCAGACATTGCGCAAATAAACCGTTTCGTTTCGTTGGAATTAATACACTGTTCCTGTGAATGTGAACACAGCCCCTGAGCCCCAATTCCTTGGTGGGCTCACTCAGAAGGTGACTTTGGGGGTGAGGGGATCGACAGATGACTGCCAGGGACTAAATAAGTATCGAAATGTAAACACATTTGGTAAGAATATAACATACATCCATCATAGCGGATGAAAAAAAAAGAAAAAAAACTCCAACAAAAAGAAATACATTTTTATTACCAAGGTGGTCCAAGTGCGTAACTTTGATGGTCAAATACCACATTCTCAGGCAATTACGGCAGATGTGACAAGACATTTTACTGCTCAAATCTACTCACTTTTTACTGCTCTTGTCATCTCTGGAATTCATGGTATTTCTTGATTTACCACAACCATGTACGTTGTCAAGGCAAATTATTTCAATGTACCAACTACTACATGTTGTTGGATCTTTGATTCTAAGGTTTGGCTTCCAATGGTCTTGAGACCCATTTTCATTTCAGTGACGTTATAAACTACCAATTACCAGGACATTTTTGCCAAAAACCCAGTTGCCTCAACCAGAAGGCAAACACTTGGCTACAAGACACAATCCCCAAGCACACATCCAAAAAGGATGGGTTAACTAACTGCAGAATCAACGTTTTGCCATCTTAGCCTCCACAATCTAAACCCGATGAAAACATCATGGTTAAGCAAGCAGACTGGTAGAAGCAGAATGGATGGGTAAAATGTGCGTCAGAGGAGCTGTTCATTTTTTTTCTTCTCATCAGCAAGTTATTCACCCTTCACACCTTATCCGAACCCTTATCAATAAGTACACTCTCCATTCTGCCGGCCAGCCTGACTCCTCCCCTCCTCGTGCAACCGCTACAGTGCCAGTTGGTGCCAGCAGACATCATTCTCACACACTCCTGTTAGCTAACGTTGCCTCAGGCTATTTTGGCTGAACAGTCTGGGAACAAGATGAACTGCTATCTAAACACTGATTGAGAAATATAGCAAACAAGGTCGAACTAAGATACTGACTTATATCAAACGTACATTATCAAATGTACCTTTTAGAATTATTCATAGAGCAATATGGAAGTCCGAATGGAACATAGTTGTTAACACTTGTTGCAACAGTTGTTGCTTGTGTACTTCATCTTTCATTGGGTTGAACTGCATTCTGCCAATTGGAGCAGCAGGGTGGGAATATCATGTGCATTGGAGTCCAGTTTTTCATGCTGATTTATCAGCCAAACCAGGATGTGAAAAGGGTGGGGAACATGGATTTACTGGGACAATTATCATTGAGTGCTGTTTGGGTGAAAATAAGCAGGTTTATTGCACCAATCATAAACCAAAGTCCATTATTTAATGCACAGTTGTGGCTCAGTCAAGAGTAAAAAAAAAAAGAAGCGAAGGTTAAATTCACAAACTACGAAGTGTACGAAGACTTCAGAGTCCGACGCAGGATTCCACCGTTGTAGATGAAATGATCTGTTAAAGATCACTGCATGTTCTGTACATTGAAAGACAAGTACTCTATTATAACACTATACTGCTGGCACAGTACGTCCTTTAGAAGTAAATAGGGGTAGTAGCAGGCAACAGGGAAATACACTAGGTCAGTGTAAACCAAGGTTTACAGTAAATAAGGTCCACATAACCCAATCTGCTTTATAGAAAGATGTTTTCGGTCCAAATGATAAAATGTAGCTAAAAGCGGGCGGGGGGACAGGAAACCTTCTTCTGAGTCTGTCGGGGACCTCCGTGCCTTCCGTTCACACACACACGCACACACACTAATTCGGACCCTAGCTGCGGTGCACAAATTTGTCGATGCTCTCCTGGATGTCGGCCATCTTCTTCAGCACCTGGTTCACCTTTGGCTCGTCGAACTCCAGACAAACAAAGTCTGAGTCCTGGAGGAAAGACGAGAACATGAAGGTGTTAAACGGGATGGGGGGGGGGGGGGCGTTCAGGTTCAGGTACTGCGTGGATGACAGGTGTTAGAGACATTGGGATCAATCTGTGCTTTTTATAGAAAGTTATGGTGTGGGATCATGTTCATTCTATAAAGCAATTTATAAACCTCAAAAAGGGTAACACAATTGAAAGGAGATCTACATTTTAGATGATTATTGAATGTAGCGCTTTGGATGAAGTAGGCCTGGAGCAACAGGTATCCTCACACACTGACAAAAATAAAGGTCGACCTAAATATAGCTGCGCAGTCATCTTGAGTTTTCCCATTTAAATGGGGTCCCTGGAAACCCTCGCCGTTCATTCCCTCCGGGGCTTTTCTTCCCCCGTTTAAATTAGCCTCAAATATCAAGCAGACATCTGAGATATTCAGGGAAAAGGAGGACAATGACTGAGAGAAGACGTCATGAAACTGTGCTTCTCAACTGTGTCATGTCCTCCAACAACAGGTCCCGGGACGACTCAGTCGTCGCTCACGATGATGAGGAATAAAGAAACGCTGACCACAGAACAGCAGCGTTGCTGCGAAGTCTAGCAGGAGGAGCAACACAGACTGACGGAATAATAGCAAAAGATATTTGAGCTTTTAATAAAGGACAGCAGTAGCTTGCACAGACAATAGGCAGGTAGAGCGATAGGCCTATCTATTCACTCTATTTCTATAGGATCATTGCACACTGCTAAACAATTCATGAAGGCCCTTGGGCGATTGCGATGGGCCACAAGACTGTGCTTCGGTTCCTGTCTATTATTCTGATTATTCCCAAGCGTGGACATCACCACATAACGGTCATAGCCCGTCGCTTAAAAAAAAAAAAGAAACGTTGCCAGGTAAGTTTGCCATTTCATTTCTACCTTGTTTTGTCTGGGAACCTAAGCCCTTCCTTTATTCAGCGGTCATGCGGGTCCATCTATGGGTCTTTAGTGAGTGGGAGTCGATCGATGAAACGGGGCCACTCCGTGTCATTTCCTCCCGTTTAGGCCGCGTGGATGTAAAAGCCCTCGCCACCGATGACGCTTAGCTTTTATTACGCAGCGTAGGACAACGTTCAACCTGAGAAACAACAACAACATGGGGCGAGATACCAGTATTAGCCTTAATAAAGTGAACAGCCCAGTCCGTTTGTTGACACTCGCGTTACATGTCTGCCTCCTCCCAATGTTTGCCCTCTATCAATAAAGCCTAGGAAAATACACGGGCCAAGTGACTCTATGAAATGTATTTGCCTTGTTGCCACTTGAAGCGTATGAGGCACACCTCAGCTCTACCCCCCCCGGTAAAAAATAAAAGGTTGTTGAGCTGTGTCGGGACAGTGACCGAATTCATGAATAACTTCCCTCCTACAAACAGCACAAGGCAGATTTCAACCAAGTGACGTCTTGTCTTCAAGGTCGTGCTGCTCAGCTGGCCTTGTTCTCAGGGCCAGGGGAGTGTCAGACTGGAACAGTGTTAGACTGGAACAGAAGCTATCTGAGGCATGGGAGCCCTAGAAGAGTGGTTGTCATGGGAGCCGGCCCAGGACAACGGAGCGTGGCACGGGAGTCTGGGACGCCTCGTATGTTCCCGACGGGTTTGACCCTCACGGGGAAACCACTAGATGCCTGGGTTAAATGACACGTTGATCTCTGTTCTGCAGCCAACGCTGAAGCTATGGGCATACCTGGCAACGTTTCATCCTGGTAATTGTCGGCTACGACACTTAGTGACAGGTGAGAAGCGAATTGTAATCAAATTGAGGACGCCGGATCTAAACTGTCTTCTTTCGGAAAAAAAAGCCGGTTATACAGGTTGACCCCAGGACAACAGGCAGGCCCATCCCATCTGCTTCGTCGTCAAGCAGAGCCCAAGAGCAACCAAAAACCACTAAGTCAGAATAGCAGCTTGGCATTTCATTGGAAGAGCGGCGGCCCTTTATGGAGAGTCTTAAGTCATGGCAGCCTATTCCCTAGTTAGCGCACCACCTCAGGGCCGAAGCACTGCACAACACAGGGAAAAGTGTGGCAGTTGGGACGCATAAAGAGCTAGAATGTTGTCCCATCATTCCTAAACCTGTTCCTCCTCAGTAGTAGAGGGGCTTGAGAGCCTAATCCGTCTCAGTTCGCAGCGACCTGACACCTGGTTGACGTCCCAATGGCTGCTTTGCGTTTGCCATCACCGTGCAGAGGCAGGGTGGTCAATCTTCTGTGCGGCGAGAAGAATTTGTCCTGCAGTCTAAAGTCTTAACCCACAGTACATATCAACCCCTGGAAGGACAGTCACAGGACGGTAACCTTAAAACAACAACAGGATAGGTAGATAACAGATTATTAACACTCGGCTGGGAATGCCCTTTGACTCTCCACCCCACAAATAAACAAGCCCAACCATAAACGCTGACTGTCCTCGTTAGACGGCTATATAGATGCGGGCAGATGGGGGATGATGAACAAAACCTCCCTTCAAACCCTTCCTTGATTCCATGGACAATAAATCGGTCTGACGGCTGATCGCGTTAGTAGATTATTTGACGCAGGGTAATTACACTCAGGTTGGGTTCCTCTGCGTGGTGTCAATGCCAAACAAGAGAGAGACAAATAGGTTGTGGCTAGTCTTGTTAACCAAGGAACGTTGACAAGCAGCTTCTCTATAGGCTCCACAACCATTACTGGCATATCTGGTTGGACTGTGTTCAGCAAGGCGAAACTGTTTGAGGTCTACATAAAGAAAAAAGAATTTAAAGAAATGACACAAATTGCTGCATTCTTATTGGACGAGGTCCTGTCGAACCTCCACAGTGTCTTGCAAAAAGAAAACTAAAGACCTGAAACCTACTCCCCAATACAGTACATTAACCACATACGGCCTAAAAGGCCTGTTTACCTTGGGTCGCCCTAAAAGAAGAGAGCCCACTCAGCTGTGCTGGGTGTCACATTTCTCATAAAGGATTGTTTAGTAATTATGAGATAGACTGATTGGTACAAGGACACAACTGATGGCCTACAGAGCTCCAGTGACTGCACCCAACAAACGAGACAAAATGGCCTCCTTACCGGGAAACCAATTGCAACTCAGAATTTGCGCAGGTGACGTTGTTCATGACGTTATGCAAACTAGTGCAACAATGCAAATAGGTTACAAAGGGCAGAGAATGGTATACCGCACATTATTGTACGAATTATACAGACACAAACACACACACTCACACAAATCCTTGGTAAAAGTTCTCTCATATTAGTAATTGCCAGAGCTGGGTTTAATCCTGCTTACGGATTAGCCCACAAGACCTGCGGAGGGCGATGTAATTGGCCAGGCGAGTCTGATTTTCAGGGCTTGGAAATCATGTATGGTTGCCTCCGCAAACATGTTTACATCAAGTGTGCTGAGAGGGGTTGAAGCACGTTTCTACCAACGAATTCAGCGTCACACAACTGAGGAAAATAACAGTGAAAGTAAAAGAATGAAAAATGTATCTCTAATCGGAAAGAGTTCCCAACTCTCTTCCCCTGTCATATCAATCTCCAAAGCGGCAATCGGGAATGTAACCCGTCTCACAGTGACCCAACTGCGCTGAGAGGCTTTCTGAGACTGCTGCACCCCAACCAGGCCTGACTGATCACGCGTGCTTTGGATTCCAGATAGGGGCTGGGAAACTCCACTGGGAACAATGGAAATGGAGCAAGACATCACCAGGTGCATTATTAGAACACATTGACTGTAACTAGGCCCCTTCATTTTAGCTCCACTCTTCAGATGTAGAGACATTGTGAAATAGAGAACCTGTGAGAATTCTGTCCATTCGGTGTAGCCAAGGAGCAAAAGTACTTATAGCCTTTTATAACGCTTGTCCCCAGAGAGTGAACCATTTACTCAATAATCAATAAAGCCAGCACACACGAGGCAATAATCTGAATGGTTCCACATTTATCGTCAAAACTATGGACTTGACTTCTCTCATATTACTAAATTGCAAATAGTACACGGACATTGTTGTACTTGTTGGATACAAGTACAATTTAGGAACTAGCGTTAGACAGCCTGACAGCAGTAGTTAGACTGGCCTTTTGAAAGTGGTTTGCACAGGCAGTGATACAGGCCAGGGATACAGAATAGTGATACAGGTCAGGGATACAGAATAGTGATACAGGTCAGGGATACAGAACAGTGGTGTCGAAGCCCACCAAGTCTAAAACGAAACAACATGTGGGGAAAGTGAAGGGGCCTGAAGTCGTTCCTGTGCGTTCAGGTAGGCGGTTGAGGTGCCCTTTATTCACAGTCGGTGTGACTGGTGTTGCCCCTTCACCCACACTCACCTCTCCAGCCCTGCCCAGTTCCAACTCCACCAAGGCCACAGGAATGTTAGTGGCCTCCCCTTTGCTGGCCGAAGTCTGGAGGTCCACCCTCCAGGTGAGGCCCTTCAGGCCGGGCTCCCAGCGACTCTGGTTCAACAGGCTCTCCCTCACTCGGGCCCGGTGGCCCTTCCAGAAGCGGGACAAGACGGCTGCCTGCTCGACACTCACACCCCCTGTGCCCTGCTTCTTGGTCTGGGCTGTAAGGAATGCCTCCAGCTGAGCTTGGTCCATGTCAGCAGTAGCAATGGACTGGAAAGAGGGGAGGAAGCAAACACATTACGTAAAGAGGTTAGCATTTGTCGGTTGGATGATCTTAGCCATCACAACGTAAACGTATACAGTTGAGCGGAGACAATTGCATACACGCAAGGATTTCGGGGTAAACTTGACGTTTCACATGTGTTAGTGCTGCCACCTAGTGAAAGAGTCTGTAACTATACAGTAAAACCCTGTGTACAAAAATCTTTTTGGTGACTTATTATGTTAGCAAACCACAACGTAGACTTTACAAAAAGACAGAAAATCTAATAACTATTCATACATTCTATTGTTAGCCATGATGTCTACAACTATTGTAATGCAACCATATAGTAACTAAACCATATTTCTAACAACATGTAACATTTATTTCTCAAGTTCGTCAATCCTTTTTCTCGAACGCAAATTCGGCAATACTTTTGAGTTTTTCAGAAATCATTCAAAAATACTAATCTGTGAGCTGATATGTCAAAATTCCAGAAGTTGACGGTACTGTACCTTTAAAAGACACTTCATCTTTTCATGGAGTGAATCAAAGTGCTCCAGTGTTATATCTGGATACAGCTCATTTTTTAATAGCTCTTCAGTTATATCATTATTATTATAATATACAATTTGTGCTATTCCATTCAACAATCCGTTCAAAGATTTTGCGTCAACGTCCGCCATGTTTTTCCGCTTCACATGTCACGTGATTGTAACGCTTGTCACGTGTACGCAGAGTCAATTGTTTTTTTCACGTCGGGCATGCATATTGTGAAATAGAGATTAAAAATGTCTCATCACAAGTCTGAGGTTATAGGAAAACAACATATAATGTTTCCGATTAATTGACCGTCTAACGATTTTTAAGAACGTTTAGATTTTTTTGTAATAGACTACTTACTGCAAGATTAAGAATGACCTATTCAAATAAAGATGTATAAATAATTATGTTTTGTCATCATTGACAATTGTCCAGATTAAATGTAATATCCACTAATTAACACAATCCCTTGAAATTCTAGTGACAAAGGGCTGCCACTTAGGGCCCTAGGAGCAATAATTTCCTTACTTAAGGCCAGAACCGTTAGGCTACCCACTGGTAAATCCTTGTTTATACATTATGTCTGTGGATATTGAGAGCAAGTTGCAAATTGGGTGTAATTCGTTATGCACATGTATCTACATGTGTGGCCACCTTTAAAAGGATCCTTGCATTTGTTTACTATTGCATTAACACACTATATGGCAGTTTGAAATGCTTTTCTGATCCAGAATAAACCCTTTTAAAGTTGCAACACATGGATAGTGTATATTATGTACAGATGTGGTCAAATATGTTGGTACCCAACCACGAAAAACTAAGAATATGCAATTTTCGCTGAAATAACAAAAGTAATTGGCATTCACCATTGTGTATTCTATATTTAGTAAAAATCTGACTTGATTTTCTGTTAAACATAATACTGTAAATAATAAAACAAATGAAAATGGCATGAACAAAAATGAGGGTACCCTTAACCTAACATTCTGTTACACAACCTTTTCTTAGGGGTACCAACCAATGTTTACTGGCCGGTTTGGAATATCCTTGCAGAATAAGCAATAAATCATCTTTTTTCACAGCTCCCTTGCTTTATTCTATGACATACTAAAGGCATGTACGTATACATGATACAGTAGCTTTGAATTTCATCACTTTTCAGGAGGAATAAATAATTATTTCAATAAGCTGTGAGGGTATCAACAAATGTGACCACATCTGTATGTATCTTCTTTTTGCATATAAGGAAAACAAATTTGATCTACTGAAATATAGAATGAAAATAGTGTATGTTCATAATATGTCTGCAATAAATTATTGGTGAATTGAGGGTGTTTCACAGTAATACTTATTCACTGAGTAGTGATATTCACTTGTAATACCTACCAAACGTTGTTGTCGTAATGTTGTTTTGAGTTTGTGGCTGTTATTTAGTCATTCTTGGTCATTCTAATTGCCTGGTTTCCAGAAATCACCACAGTTTGCTCGGTTTGTATGTTTGAAGCAGAACAGATAAAATGAATGGGTCAGAATACAAACAATGGACCATAGTATTAATTATAAATACATAGGTACATTCAAATATGTTGATCATGACAAATCATTCTGGTGTATTACTTGATTGATATTGACATCTATGTCACATCTATGTCAAATGTATGTCACATATACATGTCTAAGCTTTTTTACTTTAAATGGCAGCTGGAACAATGTGAAAAATGTCTACTCTGACACCATTTTCACCTTTTTTATAATTCCTCTGATTTGGGATCCTATTTAATTTGGCCTTACGGTCTTTAGTTTGTGGTTCATTGTCTGCGTCAGTTTGTTCGCTGTACCTCAGTTCTGGTTTTGATGTTGTTTTTGTGTTGTTCTAAAAGAAAATACATTAAAAGGATGTCTCTGACTCGCTCTGAGACTCGAGTCCTGCCTACCAAAAACGGTGACACTTTCATTTCATCAAAGTGTTCTCTATTCCATTTCTTGTGTCAACATATTCTAGTACCTACTGAACATGAATGTTACTGTATGGTAGACAGACTTAAATGGTGAGGGATAGAAGCCATTAGTCTATTATAGTCCAAGCAAGTGAAGATGACAGGGTCTAAGGCAGTGTTTCTCAACCCTGCTCCTGGGTGCCCTGCATACTTTAGATCTCTTCCTGCTCCGTCACACCTGAGTCAAATCATAAGCCCATTATCAAGTCCTGAATGAGCAACTTCAGGTATGTTAGGGAGAAATGTAAGACATGCAGTCCGGGGAGCTCCCAGGATTGGCAGGGTTGAGATGCAAAGGGAATTAAAACCATCTATGCACTTTCAGTTTTTTTTCCTCTGCCAAACTCAAGGGGTGAACTGTAAAAAACAGAATAACAGGAGTTACAAGCGCAGAAAGAAAGCTGATCCATTATAATTACTACATACATAAGGTAAGGAGGAGGTGTGTGTGTATGTGTGTGTCTTGTGCATTTTGGGGGTGCATAACAACAATAACCAAAACAAAATATATTTGTTAGTGTTCATATTGCAACGGAAGTTTCCAACTTAACCACATTATGGCAAATACGTTTTGAAACTGTTAACATGCGTTTTAATAGGTTAGAATAAGCTTAGAAAATTTTAGTTAACATTTAAAATAGGTTATATACGTCTTTTCTTATTCCCCTCCTGCCTTTTTTAGGTTTGGCTAACAATGGGGAATATTAAAACATTAAATGAAATGGGACAACTCAAATTGTCTGGATACGGCGTGCCTTCGCCTAGACATGGTCTTCATCTGCTCCACTGGTTCTCTCATGATTTTGTCACATTCGATAACAATAATAAACTCGTAACGTTGGACGACCCCCGATGGAAGGCATTTGGCTTCCATCTCTTCGAAAACCGACTAGAGTTTGGCGGAAACCTTCTCCCGAAGCAGGACTTCCCCTACTATGAGGTAGGCAACCTGAATAGAAAGGGCGCTGATGACCTAAAGGGTTACGTTAAACAGAAATATGATGGACAAGTTGATGAGAGCAACATGGACCGTATCATCATAAGTTATCACTCCGGCATCGTGGATAACGTCTATGTGACCGAACACAAGAACAAGAATTCATTCGATCGAAATAAAACGTATCGGATTAGTAAGGGTTTGGTCAAAATTATTAGGAATCTGCAGCTGCCGGATCTCCTATTGCAAACTGGTTATTCGAAAAATATGGGCGATAGGCACGATCATCGCGCGGTGAGTCCCGCCCGGCCAAAACCAGTGACAGACTTTGTGATTAACATGCCAGAGGGGTCAATGGAAGAAAGCGATCTGCTTGACAGAACAGTCTACAATCGGCCTCGGCGGGAAAGGAAATGCTGTGTCATTCTGTAGACTGTGCCAAAGACAGTCAAGAGTTCTACACGGACAGATCCCAGCAGCAGTGGTACATACCAGCCTCGAGTCTGTTACCCACAGGACACTGTACAGCTTCTACCACAAAGGAAATATAATGTTCCTTGACCACACGGTTATTTGTGTTGGTTGCCCTTCCACTATTTACACTTTAGACTCTATTGCCTTATACTGGCATACGTCTGCACTTATATATTCACACACAAATGTACACTACCAATCAAAGGTTTGGGGTCACTTAGAAATGTACTTGTTTTCCATGATAACATACATGAAATGGGTTTGAATACGAAATGAAAATTAATTGGGAACATTGACAAGGTTAGAAATAATACTTTTTAATTTATATAATGATTGTATAACTTTTCTTTTGTCAAAGTATCCTCCAATTGCAACAATTACAGCCTTGCCGACCTTTAGCATTCTAATTGTCAATTTGTTGAGGTAATCTGAAGAGATTTCACCCTGTGCTTTCTGAAACACTACCCACAAATTGCATTGGCTTGATGGGCGCTTCTTCCCGGTCAAGCTGCTTCCACAACAGCTCAATAATGTCAAGTCCTGGCTGTGGGCCTCTGTCAGCAGAAGTGCCTCTAGGCATCTCCGCGTAGCCAGTTTTGTTTTCCCCGATTAGAGGCAGTAGTAAAGAGTTGTATGTAATTGGTTAGATACAATTGGATCCTATTTAAGTTGCCCTTCTGTGAGTTTGTTTTTGTTTCTTTGTTTCTTTCAGTCTGTTATGTGGCATTTCAGTTCAGTGTTTGACATGGCTTTTTTTGGTTGTCCTTTTTGTGTTTATTTTTAAAAGAAGAACAATAAAGGATGTACCTCAGCTCTGTGCGTCGTGTCCTGCCTCACCAAAACCGTGACAAATAGGATTGTTATTTAGTGACTGTGCTGGTCATGTCACAAGAATTTTACAAGAATGGCACGTACGTAGATGTTGCGTGCCATGTCGCTATGTTATTCGGTGCATTTGATAAATAAAAAAAAATGAATACCAGTTGACTGCTTCTTCCCTAAATAGTTCTTGCATATTTCGAATGTGCTTTGGGTCATTGTCCTGTTGTAGTAGGAAACTGGCTCCAATGAAGCGTCATCCACAAGGTATGGCATGGTGTGGCAAATGGAATGATAGCCTTCCTTCTTAAAAGTCCCTGTGCATAAAGGGTAAAATAAACGATTTATTTTGTTGGCATAGTAGGCAAAATAAAATTATTAAACACTTATATTTTACTATTCTTTAAAATACCTAATTCAACAAATAACCTTCTAATGACATTTGTCATTCCTGGGATTTAACCCTGAAGGCAAACTGGTAAAACAGTCCCTTGCTTCTTCCAAGCAAACGAAACATAGAACAATTATGGCAGGTCTATTTATAAATGGCACACCCACTCATAAAAAAAAAAGTATTGAAAAACGTATAGTAAATTATTGACTCTGTGCAGTTTAAAGCCTTCACAAAATTATGAAGATTCAAGAAAGGGGCAATAAAGTAATGTATACTTATAAACAAAAAAAGTATATAAGAATATAAATGTACCAGCTATGCTATGGACATGTCTTTGTTCATGGTGTTTCCTGGTCTTGTTACAGACTTGTCACGGTCTTGTAGTGCGGCGGAACCAAAAGCTGACATTTTGTATAAAGAAAAGGTGTATTTAATCCCAATAACACAAAACAAACTACACGAACTGTAACGTCAAATGAAAGGTTCAAACAAACATAAAACAATATACAAATAACGTGTAGCGTATCTACATGAAATAGGAGTTAAACAAAGGACAAACCGTGAACT
>JACXGK010005572.1:0-25633 GCA_016801125.1 Novumbra hubbsi | reverse complement strand
CACTACTGGGACATGACATGTATCAAAATGTGCATCTCATTTCCGAAGCCGGTTGCCCAGAAACCTACCTAATTGAAACTTTCTAGAATGAGCCCTTGCAAATGAATGTCAGTTCTGTAGTTTGCAAGTAATTTTAGGCTAACTCCAGTACTGTTTATGCAGTGACAATGAAATGGCAATGACTTCAGCCTTACCTTTGACAAAGTAAGTCCCATGGTCAAAGCTAAGGCTGAAGTCATTGCCATTTCATCCTCACCTTTGACAATGTAAAAGTAATTTTGCTACCTTTTTGCCAGGTATTCAGTATTTTCTATGCGGTAGCTAGCTAGCTAGCTTGCTAGCTAATGGGACATATCTTTTTAGAATTTTTATTTGGAAGATGGCCAGCTAAGTACAGGGAGATTATCTGTGTTAATTTACTGCCAGTACACAGCCGGGCATCGGATAAAGCTGGTGCAACTGCAACCACACTTTACAATATCCTTGGAATTGTATCTTTCCTAGTTTATTCATTATTATAGCCACACTAACTCCCTTTCATTGCAAGGTTTAGGAAATATTTACGTATTTGTGGCAAAAAACATGGCTAAAACGTGGCAAAAAACACTTTAAATGATGGGTAACCAGCAACATGTACGGAGTGGCGCCTTACTGTGACGTCAGCTCTAGTTTGGCAGGCATACCACCGGTATGACTGCTCTCTCAAACCCTCAGTTCCATATCACTCGCTGAGTTCCAAGATGTGCCCAACGAGGTGTGTTGGAGCAAGTAACTTGCTGTTTTCGACCTGCCATTTGGAGTTTTGCTGCTTTATCTGTGTAAACTTACTTCCAGTACACAGCTGGACCCCCGATACAGCTGGTGCGACTGCAATCACACTTTACAATTTCCTTGAAATTGTACCTTTTCTAGTTTGTAATGTTTTACAAACTTGGTGTATTTTTATAAATTGCACCGAGCTTAAAACAAAAAAAAAAGTGCTTTCTTTTATATTCAAGCATTAGCACATGCAAGCATCCTTAAGAAATACATTCTGTATAAACGCTACAAATCTTCCATGCATTCACTGTATTTATTACACATATATTACTTGCTTAAGGTGGTTTTCTAATTAAAACCTATGTTTCAGGAATAGTGAATACAATATTGGTGGAGATTCAGTATAAATCTACCTGTAGGTGTCATAGGCATATTGAATATGATGACAACTGTTAAATAAGATGTGTATACTGGTTTCACTAAAGAGATTTCATGTTTCTGGAAATACAAGCACATAAACCTCAGCCATTTACGTTTACCAACAATTAGTTGGATACTTACACAATTTATTTTCACTTTGAGAAATGTGTGTTCTTGCGTGAATAAAATGAATTAGCACCTTGCATTGTATTCTGGGCTTAGCATGTCATAATCTTTTGGTACCCAGCATCAAATCACATGACTCGGCAGAGCGTCCAGTTAGTACAAACATCCCATTAAATATCTTCCATCGGCCAGATTACAACATCTAGACTATTGTGCGAAACTGTAAGTTGGGGTTGATCATCCTCTTCTGATAGTGTTCATCAAACATTTCATTCTGGGTAACGGTGAAATGGTTCTTCCAGTCACCAACCTTTCCTGCAGTGGAGAAGAGTGAGAAAGAGAAAAAAGGTTGGAGCAAAGAGAAGGTGATGACAGAGCCGTACTTGGCAACCAACAGCCCACAGGCCAGATACATTTGTCTGGTTGTTTAAATGAATCTAGAATTGTTGAACATTAGCTATAGAGCCTGTATGATGTTTACAACACATGTAATTAGCTATACCAGGAGAAACATTTTGTCACACCCTGATTCAATTCACTTGTCTTAACTCATGTCTCCACCCCCAACAGGTGTCTCCCATGTTCCCATTGGTCCTTGTGTATTTATTCCTGGTGTTTCCTTGTTCCTGTTGCCAGTTTGTCTTGTGTGTTTGTCAAGCCGACCCGCTCCCTTGTATTCCCAGTTCTGTTTTTGCCAGTCCCTAGCATGATCTCCTGTGTGCCGAACCTCTGCCTCTGCCCAGACTACTGCTCCTGTCAATCACCCGCCAATAACTAAACCGAGCCTGCCTGTATACCGAACCCCTGCCTGCCTACTCAACCACCGCTCCTGTCTATTGCCCGCCTGTAATTCAACCGAGCCTGCCTGTGTACCAAACCCCTGCCTGTTTGACAACGATTATCCCTGCCTGCTGGTAATTCATTAAAACCCCTGACCAGTCCTCCTCCCCCTGTGTCTGAATTGGGGTCCACTCCCTGAGCCGTGATACATTTTCAATATAAAGTCCTCTGTGTTTTATGGAAGGGTTCTAACTGTAACCAAAAAAGATTCACTAAAGGGTGTCAGTGTTTTTTATTTTTTTTTATGTTGTGACAGCACCTTTTTCCTAAGTATATTTTTACACCTTTGCTAGGTCTAGCCCATCCTCTAGTCTTAACCACAGTAACACAGTCTTACATGCCCTAAATTGCATAAACAGCCCGCTTAACACTTATAATTCAATTCCAGTGGAATACTGGTAGAACAGCTGATCGCAGGACACAGGTGCTCTTGCCTCAGAGACCAGAAAGTCAAACGTTTCACAATGGCGACTTCAGTCTTTTTTGGGAAGGCCACAATTTGAATTTGAAGAACAAAATACATAAGGGAAATATGAAATGTTGAGATGGTCCTCGATTTGAATCTCTAACACCACCATGGACACTAAATATGGCAAAGCAGAAAGAATGCCACAGTAAGAAAAGCATAGGGAGAAACATCTGAATCAACCTTTTCTCATGAAGGGAGAGATCTTGAAGTCCATGACTGGGAGGTTGGAGTAGTTGGTCATATTATTATTCTTCATGGTGTCAAACTGAGATATTTTCATCACTCTCTCTTTCTCCTCCACTGAAGGAGACAAACCCAGGAAGGTGCACAGCCCGTCCAGCTCCCGCCCCATATCCTGCACATAAACACATATGTTGTAAGTACAACAGTACTCCCACCAGCCCCCAGTGATTCTCTACTGTCAAGTTTGTGATTGTCAACATACGACTACAGACAGTATCTTTTTGCTACTTAATCTTAAAATAGTTTAGCACCTTTATGGTACAGCTCTGCATATTCTACTTACTAACATAATGCTTTATTATTGAACAGGTGTAGTTCTATGTAGTTCTTTATAGTATAATTCTACTAACCTCTATCATGTCTTCATAGAACATGTAGTGGATTTTAGAGTTAGTTTGTTTCTTCTCCCACCAACCGGTCACATGGTCATACCAGGGTCCAAACACCACTGAGGATGGGTAAAGTAACCACATCCTTAGAATGAAAGATGGATATCGTCCTTGCTAATGCATTTACTGTTATATGCTCTCGTTCACTCACTGTTTCCATCCATAAATCTCTGAAAGAAGTTGTTCCAGTATCCTGGTTCGGGATGGACATTGTTCATACGATCAAAATGGAAATAAGACACTGCATTGTCTTTGGCATTACGGGCCACATACACCACCTGTCAAAAGACAGATTGTTGCAATTACAACAGGACATATTTAGACAGGAGACCAACAGACACATGTAGACAGGACACCTACAGGCACTTGTAGACAGGAGACCAACAGACACATGTAAACAGGACACCTACAGACATGTGCAGACAAGTGACTAACAGACACATGTAGACGGGACACCTACAGACACTTGTAGACAGGAGACCAACAGACACATGTAAACAGGACACCTACAGACACGTGCAGACAAGTGACCAACAGACACATGTAGACAGGACACCTACAGACACTTGAGGACAGGAGACCGACAGACACATGTAGACAGTACTCCAACAGACACGTGTAGACAGGACACCAACAGACACATGTAGACAGTACTCCAACAGACACGTGTAGACAGGACACCAACAGACACGTGTAGACAGTACTCCAACAGACACATGTGGACAGGAGAACAACAGACACATTTACAGACTACACTTTCAACAACCAGGGGAACAGGACATTTATCACACTGTACCCTGCAGTTCTGCTTCCAGAAGGACTTGGGCACCAACTGGACTGGGAGGTGAGTCTTGATGAGGCGAGGAGAGGTGGGTAACTTGTCTGCCAGCTCTGTTCCTGTTGTACAGATTTGGAACCATATGATTACGTCTGATTGCTGTGATAAAACGTCTGTTCATGAGGACACAAACTCATTTTTGGGAATGCCATTTGTTTCAACAAACTGTGGTTGGATTCTTTTTATTGTAAGTCTTTGCAACTTGATCGGTTCTGTCACTGAAATACACATTGGCCTTCCTGCTCTATTGTGGCGTGCTGAATATAAGGGCCTCACAGTTCAAAGTAAGGTGGGTATATTCTAACCTGGAGGGACAACATGGAAGACACTTTCCAGGAATGGCACTCTCTGAAAGATGGGCAGTGAAGTCTGGCGCTCTGGAGCTGACTGACCAAAGTACAGAAGGTCTAGGATATAAGAGATCCACGTGGTACCTGAGAGAGATACAGAGATGGGTGAATGGGGGAGATCAGGATCCTGAAGAGAATTAAGAAATTAAAAATAGAGACATGAAGTATGTCTCAGGGCATACATTCTGCAAACCCTTGTTTATTCACACCTGGACTGCAGTAAAGTCATATGGTCAAGCTCTGGAAAAAATCTAAACAAGTGGATTGACAAATAACACAGAGTAGATAACCACATATAGCCATTTAATGTACACCCAGAGCAATTGTTATTGGCATGTATGTCAACCTTTCATGGATTATTCAAGAGGAGAAATTGATCGCATCACAGTTGGATTTTGCCCAAAGTTTTGAAGTATTAAGGCTGCTGAATTGTCTGTTCAAAGTCCCCAGGTCCAGAACAAATGTAGAAAAACAAACAATGTCATGAACTCTCTGCAGTTTTGTTACTTATTTTTATTGTTATAAATGATTGGTGATATGCACACCTACCTGCTTTAGGATAAGTGGCAATGAGGATATCATCTGGCCTGGCCTGGAAGTTCTGAACGTTCTCCCAGTTATCAGTAAAATAGTGGATCATGGAGACTCCATGGAAGTCAAACAGCACTGGTCGAGGGGGAAGCTCTGCCTGCAGGAGCAACAACAGCACAGAATATCACTGATCTGAAATATGTAATTAGATACATTGAGTAACACAAAATAGTACCTTTGATTACTCTAAGGCAAAAAAAAATCACATTCAAAATTGGCAGAGCAACCATTTGCTGCAATAAACAGTCTTAAGTCATTATCCCTAAATCCCAGCTGGGTTGTTGTTATGTCTCAGACAGGGCTTTTTGATTATGTGTCTTTGTTATAACCCTCTAAGCAGGTTTTATGCCAATGTCTTGATATGGTTCACCTGTTCTCCATTACTCCTCTCTCAGACACTACACTCTGTAGTTCTCTAAGTCATTGTAAGCCTCTCTACAGCTTCTCTCACAGGTGTCCTTGTTGAATGTTTAAAGGTCACCCTTTTTGGAACTGCAGGTTTGAAGCAGCCAGGAGTTCTCCTCCCGTATTTATTATAAAAGCCCAGCAAACCCTTGCAGTAGTTGATTTCAGGTCCAGTCCTCACTGTGACGGAAGCAGCATGGGGTCCCCTCACACCCCATGGGGTCCCCTTACACCCCAGGACCACACTGAAGCAGCATGGGGTCCCCTTACACCCCAGGATCACACTGAAGCAGCATGGGGTCCCCTCACACCCCAGGACCACACTGAAGCAGCATGGGGTCCCCTCACACCCCAGGACCACACTGAAGCAGCATGGGGTCCCCTCACACCCCATGGGGTCCCCTTACACCCCCCTTGGGGTCCCCTTACACCCCATGGGGTCCCCTTACTCCCCTTACGTCCCCTCACACCCCAGGACCACACAGGTGAACCAAGCACAGAGGATGGGTCCCAAGTGGGAGATGAGAGCCTTTGGTCTGGTCGAAGCTGAGTCCCAGGAAACAGGAATCAACTCACCAGACAATGTGTGCAAGGCATTGCCCCATCAAATCCCACACGGCTGGCCAACATAGAAGTGCATCATCTTTGTTTTTGTCAGGTTGAACTTCTTCAGCTGCCGCAGGAAGTATATCCTCTGCTGTGTTTTTTTCGTAATGGAGCTGATGTTTTGCTCCCACTTAAGGTCCTGTGTGATGATGATGCCGAGGAGGCAAAAGGACTCCACGGTGATCACACAGAGGAATGGGTGCGGGTGGGTCTGGTTTCTTCCTAGAATCCACCACCATCTCCACTGTCTTCAGAGCATTAAGCTCCAGATTGCTCTACCTGCATCAATTTACCAGGTGGTCAATCTTCCACTTCTATATGGACTCATCCTCACCAGAGATGAGCCCAATGAGGGTGGTGTCACCTTCAGGAGCTTGACGCATTGATGACTGGAGGTGCAGCTGTTGGTGTTCAGAGAGAAGAGCTGAGGGGAAAGGACGCAGCCTTGAGGGGATCCAGTGCTGATGGACCGGGAGTCCGAGACATGTTTCCCCAGCTTTACGCACCGCCTCCTGGGGAGTTTAGGGCAGAAATTTCCTTTGTTAAAGTCCCCGCGGACAATAACTAAGGAGTCGGGGTTTGTCCGCTTCACACCCAGTATCTGGTCGGGCGAGCATGCGCTGTGCCTCTTGCACGTTGGTCTGTGGTGGAATGTAAACACCGACCAGAATGAACGAAGCAAACTCATGGGGGAGGTAGAAGAGTCTCCAGTTGATGTAGAATGATTCCAGATCAGGAGAACAGTGAATCACTGTCACATCGTTCCACCAATAACACTCTGTTACAGTCTCTAAATAAAAATAATAAAGATATTTCCTGCATTGGTAAACCTTCAAATGTATTGAAGTAAATGAATATATGGGTCAGATCGACTGTGGTAGTAAACTCACTGCTAGGATTCAATATTTGAATGTGCACAAATAGAGGTAGAGTATACAGAAGGCCAGAATGGGATGTAATGACCCTCCTCTCATGGGCACTAGGAAGTAATTATGGAGCACAAGAGATCACACACCCAGTTGCTCATGACATCTACCAAACGTGATGTTATTTGGGAGGGATATGGAGGTTGCCGGCCTGGAAACTCCCTCCAAACCTCAATGGGGACAGTATATGAAGACTATTTTATGTCTTTTTTTGTTGTTTATTTTATTAAAAATGTTTCACAATATTGTCTTTCATAGGATTCCTGAAGATTGTATGCCCCCTTTGTGAACATTTTTGATACTTCTTACCTACTTGGTTTACATTACAAACAGGTTAGAAGAGGAGGTTACATATTAACCTCTGTCATCTTTTAAAGGAAACAGAACTTAAATAAAAGTTGCATAAACAGCATGAGCATTTGTCAAATCATTTGCATTTGTTATCCCTCAAACTGTTTCAACAACTCTGCTAGTTTATAATTCATTCAATAAGATGCCAATAATTAAGGCTAAAACAGTATTGGCATGATAAGCGTTCAGTACCTTCTTGTGTGTAAAGTCTGTTTCTACCACTCATACTCGACCTTCCCACTAGGCTGGGAAACGCACCCCATTCACCCAGTCCCTTGAACGCACCCCTCGCAGCAGATCCAGATCACCTGAGTACTAATCAGCTAATCCCACCCGCCTGTGTCTCCCTCTTCTCCTGACAGCCTCTATGTAAGCCTGATCGTTCACACCCTGTGCTGGTGAGGTTGTCACTGTTTGCATGATTTACAACTCTACTAAGCCTGTTTGTCCTGTATTTCCCTTCCTTTTAGATAAGTGTGAAAGTATCTCTCTGTTTCTGACCCTTGTCCGCCCTTTGCCCAGTTGTTTCTGCCTGTCCTTCCACTTCATGCCAGCCTGTCATTTTACCTCCCAAATAAACCTCCTGCGTGCTGTGCTTGGATCCAGACATCCTTCTCGTTTCACATTCATTACATTATGCACCATTCAAGCTACACAGGAAAACCTTTCTGTGTCTTCCTCTACTTCTGTTTTCTTTTTTCTGACTGAAATGCAAAACCCAATAAATGTACTTAATATACATATAATAATAAACATTGGTGTCTGACATAATTTTGAATAACTAACACCATTCCCTCTGAGCCATAATGAAATGAAGGTTCACAGCAATCACGTTAATGTCATTCAAGAGGATTCTGTCATGCACAAATACATGTTTTAAAGTTGCAGTACAACAACCCCATTAAATAACACATAAAACAAGGAATTCTTATTCCGTTAATTGCATAACGTTTTACAAAAGAAAATAGTGAATCCTCACATTTTCCATGTTGAATTCCTTAGATTTCTCTCAATCAACTCTACTTGCTTCTCAGTATTGTCTCTTATTCAACTTTTCCTTTTCTTGTTCCAACCTCCTCGCTTTCTGCACCTAGACACCCACTTCTGCAACATTCTCTGAACTCTGTTTCTCCGTATATTTTTCCATCACAGTTGTGCAGTAGTGAATCAAGCCACTCCCACTAAATCTTTATCCTTTATTAACATGTTAGTATTTACCTTGTTTTTGCATCGCACGCTTACATGAGCTCTCTGTAATGTCAACATTCTTCAGTGCTGTGTGTGGATTTGTTCTCTCTATTTTAAACTAACATGACTCCTCAGAACTGTTATGTATATTAGAGGTCTCCACTCTATTCACATTTCATGGCAATAGAGCATGTTTGTAGTCAAAGCCCATACCCCTCCTCTCTGTCCAACATTCATTCCAGACTGCCTGTTTGTTCCGGGTTCTCTGTACCCCTCACTCTTTAGTCCGGGCCTGCATGTGAATGTGTTTGGGTTTGTACAAGTTGGGAGGAAGTGGGGGAGGAGCAAGCCCCAGTCAAGGAGTCATCGCACAAAAGATCAACGTGATTTAACTCTCCCATGTCCAAGAGAGAAGGAGTGTGCTTTTAGGCTTCGACACAGACTTTGACTGAACTTTTTCAGTAACAGTCTTCATTAAAGTGGTCGCCTGTTTAGAACAAAACAATGTTTTTTTAAATACATTCACATTTGTAAAATCATATCTCCAAATGTATTTTATAGCTGCAGTAATCTTTAAAATGAAATGTTCCATTTTTCAGGAAAAGTCTTCATTAATGGGATTGGCTGTTTAGGAACACATTGTTCCCAAAAGCCTGATAAGAGTTTAAGGGAGGCGGGGTGATTAGGTGGCCATTGGCTGTCGTCCCAGAAAATAGGTTCTAGGGAATGATGACCTCGTCTTTAAGTGTTCTTTGTTTTCTAGTGTACTTGTACTACCACTCAGTGCCTACTTGATTATATGAATAGATACTGATTAACATTATTTATCAATACATACATTAATTACATTCATTGCTAATGAGTATATGTCAGCTTACTGATTAAAAACCTGTAAATGGTAATCGAGTGGGAGAACTAATTCTAAAATAAGGAGCTGAAATCAACTCCAACATCAACAAAACAACTCTTCAGTCAACCACAGAGGTCAAGGAGACATCCATCACCCACCCGTGTCGACAGAGAGGGAGTAAAAGCCTCCTTAACCAGACAGAAACATGAATCAACATTGAATGTAAACATTTGCAGCAGTTCGTCAAAGTACCAAAGCTTTGCAACAATGTAGTTTCAAAAGATTAAAGAATAACTATGATAACAAACACAAATTGTAACAGTAAAAAAATAAAACCATCCATGGTGATACAAACATTATATAGGAGATTAAATGAGCACCAACTTTTCTCTCCATGGTGATACAAATGTACTACGTTGGCTACCAGCCACGTACTGTGGGGAGAACAAGTATTTGATACACTGCCGATTTTGCAGGTTTTCCTACTTACAAAGCATGTAGAGGTCTGTAAGGCAAATGAATTACTTAAAAATCATACAATGTGATTTTCTGGATTTTTGTTTTAGATTCCGTATCTCCCAGTTGAAGTGTACCTATGATACAAATTAGAGACCTCTACATGCTTTGTAAAAAACGAAATACAACATTTTTGCAAAAGTACAATAACAATAAAGAAATCTCGTTTTATCAAGCTTTGTCATAAAATGGCTAAGATCCCCAAAAAATAGATAAAGGCTGTAAAAAATCAAAATACAACTCCCCTCCCCTCCTTTCCTCATGTCCAGTTAAATGGATTCTGGGAGTTGTAGTCATTGATGTTAGAGCCTTGTAGTTCTGCGTGCTTTTCTCCAATCCTCAAATCTCTCCTTGGCTGTGGTGTAGCTGGAACCATCTGAGTCCAATAGTCCTATTCTGACCCCAAGGTAGTCTTTCAGTGGTCCGGGCTGGTTTGGCCCTGGAATGATCTGCCCCACAGGTTCGAGGTAGCCTATTGTTCAGTCTGTCAGGGTCGCAGGATTCAGGACTCTTTATGTCAAAAACATTAACTGGAGTGTCTTACTAAATGTAAAGCGTTGTGTTCCAAAATGTTTTGAAACCCCAATCTTATATCTATCCTTTCTTCATGTCTTAAATTGGGAATTACCATTTGGATTTCACTAGTATCTTCACTAGTATCTTTCCTAATGAATCCAAATAATATTTAAATCCTCCCAACATAATTTCCAGAACCCTCCCACCACCACACAGGCATTGGTGTGAGGGGGTGACTCTCCCCAGGGGTCCTAACTTCAGGGTCTGTGTGACTCTCTTACAGTTTTAAAGTCAGTTAACATTCCTCAAACTTAATTACTGGAACAGAACCAAATGCAGTATTATTTACTCAGTATCAGTTAAAATAGCAACTCAGTACCCATGTACGAAATAACCCCTTCTACCTGCCCCATTTCCATCCTCTAGTGTGTGACAACATGATTATTCCTGGTTATTATTCTATGATCAAAAACAGAACAGTAAAATTCCTAAATCTACTAGTCTTCTGAACAATTCAGGTTTTATTTAGCTGAGCCACAACAAATTTGCAATGTACATTTTACTCTAAAATTACCATGTTAGACTTTAACTCAATTTAAACCCAATACTGTGAATACTGGGCGTAAAGGATACCAATATGATGTCATAGCAATCCAGTCAGCAAAAACACAATGTTTTACAACTTTATATGTTACCAGTTTGATTGACTTTGAGCTCAGAGCACACCTTTTATAATCCCCTGTGATTAAAGGTCTTGAACTACCATACCTCCCCCCATATTATCTTGACACTGTGCCCAACACATGGAGAGATAAAACCAGAAAAAACAACACAGTAAGCAAGCACAAATCGAACATCTAAACAAAGCAGACTGTGTATACCAAATTAAGGGCAAAACAGAAAATCAAAGGCAAAATACTCAGCCATTCGAAGCGCTAACATTTGTAAGTAGGCCACATATCCATGGAGAACTGTGCTGAGGTTATTGAACCCACATCGACACAGACTATTTCGAAATCAAATTCAGTCCTGTCATTAATGCTAAAAACAATGGGCAATTGGAAAAAGAAAACCCAATATCTTAACCCATTATTGCTTCAATTTATTTTTATCAGAAAACCCCAAAGCACATTTAACCTGACAAAACATCTGCAGTGCCCAAATGTTACATCTATCACTCGATGATTGCACTGTTGTCAGCCAACAACAGCTCCACACGGAATAGCAAATCCTAAATTAGGCCTTATAGGCTCGGACTAAGTAGGGACCAAAGCCAACCGCTTCAGACATAGTGTGTTATGCACAATGCTAAAGACCAGATGGGACCAGGATTCCACAACTGATCCTCCCCAGATAAGAGAGGACAGAGGAACATCAGTGCAAGAATACCCAAGATCACTCCCGGGCAGCTGTACGCATGGCCGGGAGTATGAAAACATTAGGCAGCCCTTATCGCTACCTGGGAAAACACCCAATCCCCTGTAAAGTAGGATCTCTCGTGCACAGGGAAACCCAGACCAAGACACACAAATGATCAGCCCTACTACCGCGCACACTCGGACAGATAAACACAAAACATTACAGAGACAAAACACAAAGAACGTCACCCCAACAAAACACGTATATAACTGTGTACCCCTACATGTCGTTACACGGCAACAAATAAAATGAAAATGTGCACAAGAAATTCTATTAATCCTAGTCAATAATGTAACCCTAACATACTGAAAATGTGTATTTATGCACGTCCCAGGCACCTCCGTCTCAACCCCAGGAGAAGGAGAAGCCAAGCTCATGGGGGAGAAATGGAGATCCAGAGTAGTAACCTCTGGACGCGCCCGTTCAACCCGAATGGAAAAGGACCCAAACTGACAGGATTAGGAAAACCGGATGAAGCCCCCAATTATCATGTCAATTTTAATATGTCTATACATAGCAAGACATAAACGTACAAATACATAGACAATACATTTAACAGTGGCTAATTGATTCAAACTCGACATGTTTTTCATAATTGTGTTTCATAATTTTGGTCTGCTCAATTGTCCTAAAATTTCGTATACAAAGAGTACTCTAATTGGAATGCCATTTTCAATATTGCAATATAGAATCTGAATTTTCCTCCATATCGACTTCTTTTCAACAACGGAAAATGTTTTACAGAACCTCAATACAGAACAAATCCCCCCCCCCACCTAAAACGAATACTTAGGCATCGTCAAAAACCTTGATGTGCATTGGGTCCCTGCTATTGTAAAACTAGCAATGCCGACTGTCTTGAGAACAAGCTTGGACCCAGTATCTCTATTCCTGTGTTGATTAGAAATAGAAGGAATCGAGTGCTTGCATTTCATGAAGCAAACCTGTCTAATTGTATATCTATAAAGTGTAAATTTACTAGCCCAGGGCCCCCTATTATCCCTATTAAGATGGCCTTACTTAATATCAGATCCCTCGCAAACAAATCATTCTTGGTAAATGACATTATAAGTTCCTACAAGCTGGATTTCATGTTTCTCACTAAAACGTGGCCAGATTCTTAAATCTTTTGCATTGGCTTCCAGTCAGTTATAGAATAGATTTAGGTGATGCGGCATTTAGTAGCTATGCGGCACACAACTAGAACAAGCTACCAGAAGATCTTAGACATGCCCCAAACCTATCCATTTTCAAGTCCGGTTTAAAAACAGTCATGTTTTCACGTGCCTATGAATGAGGGCTTGACCTCACAATGTGCCCTATTGCTTTAATAGATACTTTAAAAGCAACATGGAAACCCTATACCAGACTTTTTAATATTCATTTCTTTTTTTAAATCCTTCTTAATTTTCCTTAATTATCTCAATTTCTTTTTTACATGTTAAAT
Organism: Novumbra hubbsi; assembly: GCA_016801125.1. NCBI lineage: Eukaryota > Metazoa > Chordata > Actinopteri > Esociformes > Umbridae > Novumbra > Novumbra hubbsi. The sequence goes on along the minus strand of JACXGK010005572.1, from coordinate 12,384 downwards.
TGATCCATGTCTGTTTTAATCAAACTGTTAACATTGTATTTCTCTTTTAATGTCCTGTAAAGCACATTGAATTGCTTCTATGTATGAATTGTGCTATATAAATAAACTTGATTGATTGATTGATCCCATGAAATATTCTCCATCGGCCAGATCACAACCACTAGACCAGGGGTCACTAATTGGCAGACCGCGGTCCGGGTCCGGACCCAGGCGGTGTCCTATCCGGACCAGGACCTATAACCGATATATTATTCAGAATGAATACACTTTGACGGAACGTTTCCATTTTAACCTGCACAACGTTTCTAGCCTTTAGTTTAGGCGCTGGTTTAGCGCCCAATAAGATCAGACCAATTGCATATGCCCTGTACATCACCCAACATGAAGCTACTCAGCCAATCAAATGTGTGCACTGGCCTCTAATTCGAGTAATACCCACCCTGACTCAAACGGAAGATAGAAAGGGAGCCTAATAGTCTGAGAATTAAATTAGTTAGAAAAACGTTATTTCACATGTCGTGCTCTTGAAAGAGAAAAGAAGAGAGCGAAAAGAAATCTTTTAATATCGACTGACTCTTATTTGTTCATTCTTCCCACGGGTAGTTCAAAAACAGTATGTTTTCATACTTTCCGAGACCGTGGCGATAATTAAAAGGCAATGAGAAGTGCCACTACGAGACAAAGCACACATCCTTTGGGGACAGATACCCACTCCAATCCGAACTGAGGGCACAGAACTGTAACGATCTTAACGAATATTTCCAATATGATCGATCCAAGAAATCCTAACACATTCATTCTCTGCCCAACAACGTACTAACGAATGTTCCCTTAAAGTTGCTTGCGAAATAGTTAACAAAATAGAAAAGTGGAAACAAGCGTTTTTCTAGAATGAACCCCCCAAAAAGCTCTTTTTGTCAGGGTTCCACCCTAGCCTGACGGTTTTCGCCTCGTTTCCACCCCCTGGTGGCCGTTGGGCGCAGTACTGGTCAACGTCACAATCACACCCAGTCACCAATCACTCACTCAACGGCCCGCACCTGTCCCTCATCAGTCAATCACCGTTCCTACATAGGTTCCCTGTTCCCATTCCCCAGTGTCAGTACAAACACAGTACTACGTTGGTTTGCCATACGACATATTGTTTTCTTGACTCCCTGCGTTTCACCGCAGCCAGTAGCCTACTAGCTATAGTAATCCTCCTACTACACCCTGGACGTTACTGGAACATTTGTTATACGGATACACTTCATACCCTCTCGTTTTTCTCTCAACGCACGTAGAGTGAATTTCCCTCTGAATCAGTGCCGCAAGTCGCGCATTTGGAACCACCTTTTTACGCTCTGTGAGCACACACCCTTACACTTTTGTATTCAAGTTCAATATGATTTTTGGGAACGCTCGTGCAGCTCATGCAGTTCTTTCACAGCTCAATGTCGCGTTAGCTGTGGATCGGGTTCTGTTTAATACTCATAATAATTATTCAATACATTTTGTTTAAACATTATTGAATTATTCACTCTTTATTTTATTTGAGGGTCCGTTGTTTACTGCGTACATACAACTACTAGACTACTTCAATATGTATGGCAAATAAGGCATGATGTTCCGGACCTTTGCATGAGGTAATTTGGTCTAACTGGACCTCTAAACATTTTAATTGAATACCCGTGCTCTAGACTATTGTGCGAAACTGTAAATTGGGGTTGATCATCCTCTTCTGATAGTGTTCATCAAACGTTTCATTCTGGGTAACAGTGAAATGGTTCTTCCAGTCACCAACCTTCCCTGGAATGGAGAAGACAAAGACAAGGTGAGTGCAGGTAGACAGGACAGGAGTTGACAGACTACAGCCCACAGGCCAGATGGTGCTGGCAGTTCTGTTTCAATGAATCAACAAGTGATGAACATTAGCTATAAAGCCTGTATGAATTTCATGATTTTTAGCTACATTTGGAAAACAGTGTTTGTATAGAACCAAAACGTCTCTAACTGGTACTAAAAAGGGTTCTTTAAAGGGTCTCAGTGGGGCAGCTAAAAATAAATGTTTTGTTCTAGTGGTTCTCTTTTCCTAAAAGTACATTTGAGGTTCCCTGTTGGGTCTAACCTAAGGTCTAGTCTGTAAGGGACCGGACTAGCGGTAATGGGTAGGGGCTTGGAAGGGGCGAGCAAGGATTAGTGGAGCTTGGATGTAGCGAGTGGAAAAAAGTAATGGGAGATAAATGTAAGGTCCGATGAAAATGAGCGGTGTAGAATGCTCGAATGTGACGAGCGGAGTGGAAGCTCGGATAAAGAACAGCGGAAAAAAAAGGTATTGGTAAGAGAAAATACGTTGCCCCCAAAAAATAAAAACCGTGGCCTGTAGCGTCATACGTTTTTTTGTACGGGCAGTGTGGTGAAGGCACTCAGGAGCTTATGTTGAGGTGCTGATGAGAGTGATAGAGAACAGGTGTGCGTGGTTGGTGACTGAGGTGCTTGGTGACTGGTGCATGTAATTGCGACCCAAGGCCACTAGAGGGGAAGCTAGGACCAGAGCTGAGCAGAGTCAGGGCGGACCCTTGACATAGTCTCAATCAGGGGAGGGCCAACTTTTTCGCTCGGGGGCCACATCACGGATTTTAAAATGAAATGGAGGGCCATATTGATTTTTGTAATTTGTAAATCCTAAATGATTTGCAGGCCAGAAAATGGCAAAAGTTAAAGTATACAGTACATATGTAAATTAGATCTCTTATAATGTGTATATAGTCAAAATTCTGACTCAGGTGTATAAGAATGGACTGGTGAGGTTGTTTTTTTATTTCCCCCAAAACATTTTTATTACCTTCACTGGGCCGGATGGAACACCCTTGTGGGCCGCATTTGGCCCTCGGGCTGTAGTTTGCCCACCCCTGGTCTAAATCCTAATACCACTCCTTCATGCCCTACATTGCTATAATAAACAACTTTTAATTCAAAACAAGTTTAATACTGGTAAACCTGTTAATAGGAGAACACCTTTGCTCTTGCATCAAATAATTTGACCAAATGTTTTACAATGGTACAAATGTTTTTGATTTCCAATATCTGACATGGCCCTCGATCCACACGTTCCACCACAGACACTCAGAGAGGCAAAGCAAGACCAATTACAGTGAGAAAGGTGTAGATCTAAATCAACCTTTTCTCATGAATTGAGAGATCTTGAAGTCCATGATTGGAAGTTCGGAATGGTTGGTCATATTATTATTCTTCATGGTGTCAAACTGAGTGACTTTTATCACACTCTGCTTCTCCTTCGCTGAAGGAGACAAACCCAGGAAGGTGCACAGCCCGTCCATCTCTCGCCCCATATCCTGCACATAAACACATATGGTTTGTGGGTAGAACTCCAGCAGTACCCCTGTCAAACACTAAGAGGCCACTGCTGTAAAGTTTGTGATTGTCAATATACAACTACAGACATTCTTTATGTACATTTTGTGCTACTAAATCTGAGTTTAGAACCTTCATGGTACAGCTGTACTTTGGTTCCTCAACACAATATTGTTTTTATAGAACATATGTAGTTTTTGTACTAACCTCTATTATGTCTTCATAGAATAGGTGTAGTTATTTTATTAACCTGTATCATGTCTTCATAGAATAGGTGTAGTTATTCTATTAACCTCTATCATGTCTTCATAGAACAGGTGTAGTTATTCTATAACCTCTATCATGTCTTCATAGATCAGGTGTAGTTATTCTACTAACCTCTATCATGTCTTCATAGATCAGGTGTAGTTATTCTACTAACCTCTATCATGTCTTCGTAAAACATGTAGTGGATTTTAGAGTGAGACTCTTTCTTCTCCCACCAACCAGTCACATGGTCATACCAGGGTCCAAACACCACTGCGGAAGTAACCACATCTTTAGAGTGATAGGCGACAATCATTATTGATAACATATTCACTACTAGTTTCTCTCGTTCACTCACTCTTTCCATCAATGAATCTCTGTAGGAAGTTGTTCCAGTCTCCTGGTTCAGGTTCAACTTTGGTCATACGGTCAAAGTGAAAAAAAGACACTACATTGTCCTTGGCATTACGGGCCACATACACCACCTGTATAAAGACAGACGTTGCAATTACAGCAGGATATATTTAGACAGGAGCCCAACAGACACATGTAGACAGGACACCTACAGACACATGTAGACAGGACACCTACAGACACATGTAGTCAGGACACCTACAGCCACATGTAGACAGGAGACCAACAGACACATGTAGACAGGACACCTACAGACACATGTAGACAAGACTCCAGCAGACACTTGTAGACAGATGACCAACAGACCCATGCAGACAGGAAACCAACAGACACATGTAGACAGGAGACCAACAGACATGTAGACAGGACTCCAACAAACACATGTAGAAAGGACACCAACAGACACATGTAGACAAGAGACCAACAGAAACAGATAGACAGGATAACAACACACATGTATTCAGGAGACCAAAAGACACGTGTAGACAGGACACCAACAGACACGTGTAGACAGGACTCCAACAGACACGTGTAGACAGGACACCAACAGACACATGTAGACAGGACACCAACAGACACATGTAGACAGTACAATAACAGACACGTGTAGACAAGACACCAACAGACACGTGTAGAAAGGACACCAACAGACACGTGTAGACAGGACACCAACAGACACATGTAGACAGGACACCAACAGACACGTGTAGAAAGGACACCAACAGACACGTGTAGACAGGACTCCAACAGACACATGTAGACAGGACTATAACAGACAAGTGTAGACAGTACTATAACAGACACGTGTAGATAGGACACCAATAGACACGTGTAGAAAGGACACCAACAGACACGTGTAGACAGGACACCAACAGACACATGTAGACAGGACACCAACAGACACGTGTAGACAGGACACCAACAGACACATGTAGACAGGAATATAACAGACACGTGTAGACAGGACTCCAACAGACACATTTACAGACTACACTTTCAAGAACCAGGGGAACAGGACATTTATCACACTGTACCCTGCAGTTCTGCTCCCAGAAGGACTTGGGCACCAACTGGACTGGGAGGTGAGTCTTGATGAGGCGAGGAGAGGTGGGTAACTTGTCTGCCAGCTCTGTTCCTGTTGTACAGAGTTGGAACCATCTGACTAAGTTTTGTAAAAAACAATGACTGTCCACTTTGTGAAAGTGAAACATCTGTTGATGAAGATTATGGAATGATATAGTCTGTTTTCATATTAATCAGATATTTCTTTGTAATACACACTGTCCTTCACGTTATATTGTTCCATACTGAATATCAGGGCCACGCAGTCCATTAAAATGTATCCTGGGTGTTCTACAACCTGGAGGGAGAATACGGAAGTCACTTTCCAGGAATGGCACTCTCTGAACGATGGGCTGTGAGGTCTGGCGCTCTGGAGCTGACTGACCAAAGTACAGAAGGTCTAGGATGTAAGAGATCCACGTGGTACCTGAGAGAGATACAGAGATGGGTGAACAAGAGAGATCATGGTATGAGAGAGAATACAGAAAGGGAAAATATAGGTTTCATGACACAGGGACTGTTGTAAAGTTCAAGCTTTGCAAAGAATGACACAGACGGGTGAATAGACTACAGTTAACAATTACCAGAGCAGCACAGATTTTGAAAGACGTATTGATTTGCTACAGCTACTTTGCTGAAGCAAATAAGCTGCTGAACTGTCTGTTAAAACTTTTCACAGCGTTGACACCATTAAAACCACACAATATAACACATGCTAGCAATAATATTACATTCCAAACGATTAGTAAAACAAGAATGGTAAAAAGACCCAGACACTACTTGATATTTACTGTATATCCCAGTTTTCAAAAAAGTTTAGACACTGCATAAATTGCATATAGAAACAGAATCCAATGATGTGCAAATAATTTATCCCTATAGTTAGTTGAAAATAGTATCAATATGTTGAAACTGAGAAACGTTATTCCTTTTGGAAAAATGTATTATTATTGAATTTGATGCCAGCCACACATTTAAAAAGCTTGGGACAGGGGCATATTTTTCAATGTGTTGCATTACCTCTTCGTCTGGACTGCAGGCAGGCCAATTTGGCCCCCAAACCCTTTTAAAATGGAGCCGGATGGTGATCACAGACAGTGGTTTTGTGATGTACACTAGAGAATCGTGTCTGTTTTTAATGCAGTGCCGCCATAGAGCCTGAAGATCACAGGCATCCAATACTCAATTATGTTACTGACCTTTTGGCAATTAACCTAATTAGTTTAGAGATGTTCCACCAGGATTGTTTTGCATTACACACATGTTCCAGTCGTTTATGGTCCCGGTCACAGATGTGTTTTAAACGTGTGGCTGGCATCACATTCGTAGTGGGCAAGTATTTCTTAAGGAACAATCAGCTTCAACATATCATAAGTTATTTTTGTACTATTTTCTAATACATAATTTGCACATCATTGCATTCTGTTTTTCTTTACCTTTTCCACTGTCCCAGCTTTTTCAGGAACGGTTATATGTTTTTTTATATATAATTTATAGATGTATATGGTGTATTTTGTTGATTTTTGAAATATGTTCAGACTCCAGCTGGAAGAGTAGTCTTGGTTTGGTTGCAGCTAATAATAACTGGTACCTAATACCATACCTGTTACCTAGCAACATGCACACTTACCTGCTTTAGGATAAGTGGCAATGAGGATATCATCTGGCCTGGCCTGGAAGTTCTGAATATTCTCCCAGTTATCAGTAAAATAGTGGGTCATGGACACACCATGAAAGTCAATGATCATTGGTCGGGGGTGGAGCTCTGTCTGTAGCAACAACAGCACAAAGCATCATTGATCAGAGATGTCCATTTAGAGACAGTGGTCCTCAGTGGCAGGTATTCATCATCATTATCTTTGTCATATCCTCACGATCAATCTCACATCTCGTCGGAGAACGTGTAAACCAACTTAAAAAAAGATAATGCTTGATTCACAATAAGACCAGAATTATCAAGAAAATTATAACGATACAACTAATAATTGATAATACAAAATAATATGACGAGGAATTTAACACATACAAACATACCACAGTATTAAATATGGTATCACTATCTTACTACTGTATTTATTAATGTCACTTTATTCTGCATTTCTATTGTCACGTTGCCTCCTGGTGGTGGGTCCGCCTCCGGGCGCGTGACTCTCCAGCGTTCGACGTCGCCGGCCTTCTAGCACCATCGTATGTGTTTGTCCTGTTTCCCATGTCCTGTGAAGGCACCCTTCCCTGATTCCCTTCAGCTGCACCCAGTTAGCTGGGTATTTAAACCCCTGTGTGTCTTGTGTCCGTGTGTGTTATTGTCGCTGTTGCGTGTAGCCTACGTGCCTTGTTCGTGCCTGCGCGCACGCCTTTCTCATTCCAGCCTGTTTAGGCTTATTATTTAGGTTCGCCAATAAATCTAACCTTGTTCACCACACCTCCGCCTTGATCCGGTTCTTTTCATTCACCAGACGTCACATCTATCTATTTTCTCTGTTGTTCATGTGTTTGTAAGCTTTGAATGGCACCTTGATTAGCTAACAGGGGCCCGTTGTTGGAAGCTCGCTAACTGTGTTAGCCGGATTTGATTGTTGACGATTTGTCATGACCTTGGATTGTTGGGTTCTTCGACGCTTGCGGTCATAGCAACATGTCCCTAAATTTAACATTTTAACACATTTAAAATATAAAATTATTATTATTATTACATTTAAAATTAACATATTTTATGTTAACAAGATTAGATTGCGGCTATATACGATGAGGTGATACGGGAAGTCAATAACAGCTATGGCTTGTCCGTTTTTCCGAGAGCAACTTGTTGCGGAAGGTGCGAGTATAATTCGCGGAGTTGTATAATTAATTGCATGTTTGCGTTATAGACAGGATCTTTTAGCGCAGCGTGATATTCTACTTAATTAGAGTTTTTCTCGTGAGGGACTAATTTACCTAGTTAACTTGTTGAAACCACATGTTAAATGTTCAACTCGGATTTGGGCTTTAACCACAGCACAAAATGTGTGTATTGCCCTGCGATTTGTTGCCAATGGCACTTTCCTTTACACAATTGGAGATGCGGAGAACTTGGTGAAAAGTGCTATTCGCAAATTTTACCTGGCATTCAACCAGTTTTTAGGGGCTTTTGTGGTATTTCCAAGCCACTTTACGCACCAGGCTGTGAAACAGAATTTCTTAAAAATTGAAGTTCAAGACATCCCAATAAGGATGACTTGTGTCCCCCAGGCTTCCCTAATGTTATAGGTGCCATAGACTGCACACACTTCCCCTTCAATTTCCCGCCGTGCCCTAATTAAGGGGATTTTGTGAACCGAAAGGGGGTTCATAGTATAAATGTGCAGGTCAATTACTATTAGAATTCCAGATTAGTAATTTATCAAATGCAATTTCAAAAAAGGAATGATTCAAAAAAGATATATCACTGACCGTCTATACTCTCATAGATGGTGCGTGACTCTATGTTCCATATCACAAATGTGGAGAAAAAATGGCCTGGATCGGTCAAAGACGCAAAGAGTCACATTTATGCACAATATTTGAACGTGGTAAGGGAAGATGTACGTCTCGAGGTCACAGTGTTACATACACTTATGCTGGGCCTATCATAACTTAATTTTGCCATTATACAGGTGATTATGACGGGATTCTGCTGGGAGACAGGCTATGCATGCAGGCAGTATACGTAGTAATGATTAAAATTCTTGTATTTCACTTTTACTTCCCATGTTCCCATGTTATAATAGGTCCTGTGGTGGCTCTGACATCAGAGATTAACAAAGTATTGATGAAATAGATGAAAATACGAAAATATAATAATGTAATAAGAACATCGAACATGGTCACCACTTAGGCATTTAATTTGTCTGCAACTTTTTGCCAGCTCTCTCTCCTGGCTTTGGCGGACTTTAAGGTGTTACCTGGCGTTTTAATTAACGTCCGCGTAACCTTCCAGCAATTGCTCTTGCTCTGTAGCAGAAAAAACTGGGCCAGCTCTTTGGCCATAGTGAACAGTCAATTGCAGTGTTTCTGATCAATGTTTCTACTATCGATACATACCCCCTTTCCAACCAACTCATGAACAAGCAATTATCCCAGACAACTCAATCCAGCTATACTAATCATCACCAACAGTTGTGTTTGAAGAAACAAATTAGCCGGATCATAGTTAGGGCGATGATTTGATCTTGGATGTGTCATTTGATCTCGGATGTAGTTAGCGACGTTCTAAAAACGGACGCCAAAACCTTGAGGCCCATATCAGACAAGTTACAAAAACAGTTTATTACCATAGATGGAACATGGCAAAGGTCGTCCTGTTTCTCTGCCAAGCAAACAGTGAGAGACCGATTCATGCATTAACCACCAGCAGTCTTCGCTATTGTAATTCTACTCTGGCTTTACCCACAAAAGTATGGGCAAATTGCAATTCATTCAAAATGCAGCTGCACATGTTCTTATGGTACTAATACCAAAAAGAGAGAACACATGACACCTATTTTAAAGATTACATCGGCTGCCTGTGAATTCTAGAAATGCAGTATTTAAAGCAGTACTCTACATGGCCTTGCACCTGAATTGTTGTCAGGCATGATATTCAGATACATGTCTGGTCATGTCTGCTCATCCCTCATCCGGTACCGGTCTATTGGTCCATCTGTCAGAACTTTTGGTGAAGTCCCTTTTAGCCCCTATGGACCTCTCCTTTTGGTTTTTTAAAAGATTTTCCTCATCTTCTCTCAATATAAATTTGCATTTATCCCCTTTGTTTTAAGCTCTTATTTGACCCCTCACATTTATTTCCTCACAGAATTAAGAAAGAAGCTTCAGACTCACATTTTCCATGTTGACTTTCAACGTATTTGTTTAGGCCACTTTTGTTAGTTTCTTCGTATTATCTCTACCGGGACTCCTTTCCTTATATTCCCCTCCCTGTTTTAGTTTTTCTCTGCAGTCTTTTTATTTATTTATTTTCTGTAGATTTGTATATAAGACATAACAGTCCTGAATCAAACTCCTATTTCTGATCTTCACCTTGTTACTTATTTCCTCTGAACTCACAAACACTCTCTGTTTTTTGTTGTCAAGCTCCTCCCACTGGATCCCACCATGTGAGACCTCTCAGGTCCGTAATACTGTAATCATCCTGTATTGTATATGGGATGGTTTTTCTGGCACACCTCTACTCATTTATAATATGATATGTATCTAGGGCATGAATAAGTAACGTTCATAAACCAGCATGACTCTGCAGATTTTCTTTCACATTAGGACTTTCAGCTCTTTTGAGGATCCTCTGTTTGTTCTGTCAAACATGACACCCCTACTCTTGTCTCTGGAATAATCTCTAACCTGCTCTGTTCAGGTTAATGGATACGAGCAGATTGCAGCAGCACAGCGGATAGGTCTGGTTCTAGTTCACCTCTTTCTTTAAATTACATTTTTAATATGTTTTATTTATAACACTTTCCCTCTTTATGTCAATATACATTCTCAATATAATTTGTTGCACTTACATATCCTATATACCAGGGTTCATCAACTCTGGCCCTCAAAGCCAGTTCCATCACATTTCTTTATTGCAGACTTCTAATCAGGGACTTACTTAGACCTGAGACACCAGGAGGGTCCAATTAACGATGAGGTAGAACAGAAAACCAGCAGTCTCCGGCCCTCATAGGGTAAGACTTGATAAACCCTGCTATAAAGCGAGCCTCGGACAAAACCATTTCTAGGAGGAGGGGGGAAGTTAAAGGATAGGTAGGGTACAGTTTGCATATGAGTGCATGATCGGTGTGAGTTGAAAGTGGGATTACGATGGGCAGGTGTGTGTGTGACAGGTGGTACAAGTGGGATTACGATGGGTAGGTGTGTGTGTCACAGATGGTACAAGTGGGTTTACGGTGGGCAGGTGTTTGTGCCACAGGTGGTAAAAGTTGGATTACAATGGGTAGGTGTGTGTACCACAAGTGGTACAAGTGGGATTACGATGGGCAGGTATGTGTGTGTCACAGGTGGTAAAAGTAGGATTACGATAGGCAGGTGTGTGTGCCACAGGTGGTACAAGTGGGATTACGGTGGGCAGGTATGTGTGCCACAGGGGGTAAAAGTGGGATTACGATAGGCAGGTGTGTGTGCCACAGGTGGTACAAGTGGGATTAGGGTGGGCAGGTATGTGTGTGCCACAGGTGGTAAAAGTAGGATTACAATGGACTGGTGTGCATGTGCCACAGGGGGTGAAAGTGGAAGTACAATCGACTGGTGTGTGTGTGCCACAGGGGATAAAAGTAGGATTACGATGGGCAGGTGTGTGTGTTCTATTACAGCAGGGGTGGGCAAACTACAGCCCGAGGGCCAAATGCGGCCCGCGAGACTGTCCCATCCGGCCCACGGAATGTAATAAAATTATTTTGGGGGGAATTAAAAAATCAACTCACTAGCCCATTCTTATACATTTGAGTCAGAATTTTAACTATTTACACTTTATATGGGATCTACTGTACATATGTAATGTATGTTTTAACTTTTGCCCTTTTCTGGCCTCGAAATCAATTATGATTAACAAATTACAAAAACAAATGTGGCCCTCCATTTCATTTCAAAATACTGATGTGGCCCCCGAGCCAAAATATTTGCCCACCCCTGTATTACAGGATAAGAACATGTATCCAATACTTTACCGCAACTCTTAATTGTGGAATAAGATTTTATTGCCAACAAACTTTCATATCAAACAAGCCGTGATTGGCTTTGTAATGGTTTGTACCCATGCAATCATATAGAAATTATATTTTCCATTTGTTTCCTAGATCCGCCATAAACCGTTTACCAACTAAATATTTATATTTTCCAATTCCACCAAAAGCAAAAGAGAACCACTATAAGATATTAAACACTATTTACCCTCTAAGGAGCATTTAAAACAGAGGTTTCGTTTTGAATAAAATGACCGTTTTATGTAATGACCTTGCAACAAATGATAATCTTGTTTTTGAATGCAGATATAGTAGGGCCTTTTAGGATCACATGAGCGATTACTTTCAAAGTATCTTGCTTGTTAAAGGATTTCAGATGTTCAACAGATCGGGGTCTACTTTGTAGTATAAAGATGCTGTTAAGAAATAAATTACCCTGACGACTTTGTCCAATTAGAAATTATCAACGTATTTATTAACCGGAGTATCATATCCCTATCGAACGTGCACGGCTCTTGTTTCGGCTGGGAACAGCTGGGAAAGAGAGCGCATTGTTTAGATACATTCAAATTTATAGGTTCTCCTTAAGGGAGCCTATTGGTCAAATCTTCTT
>JACXGK010005571.1:19559-32558 GCA_016801125.1 Novumbra hubbsi | reverse complement strand
CACTGCAGAGACAAGATACAGAGGGAGGGTGTTAGGTAATGGGACAGCCATGCCACTGCAGAGACAATATACAGAAGGAGGGTGTTAGGTAATGGGACAGCCATGCTGCCAGAAGAGAAGGAAGACAGAAGAGGAAGACAACCACCTTCTAGAAAATTCCCCAGCCAGGAACCCTCTTCACACCCCCCCCCACTCCTCTTACCCAGCAGCGGTGGTTCTGCATCAGGTTCAGTCTGACCGCCTGCACGCTGCCGTCATAGCAACCGGTGTAGATCTAGAACACAAAAAAGAGCCCATCACAGAACAGTTGACAGGTGCTGGAACCCAGTCAACCTGGGTAGTTAGGAGGTCTCCGACCCCGGTGACCTCCAGAGAGGCGTGTCGCTCATAACGGAGACGGAGGACTCACCATGCTCTTGTGGATGACCATACACATCACCATGTCGGTGTGTCCACCATACACCTGCAGACAATCGTGGGTCTAGAGGAGGGGAGTCAGGGCCAATCAGGTTTCAGCATACTGACACGTTCATATAGAACTGCAACATTCTATGGCAGCCCCGTTGGCTCCTTGTTGACGTTGCAATATTAAACCACCCCGTATAACTGCATGTATAAACCACCCCGTATAACTGCATGTATAAACCACCCTGAATAACTGCATGTATAAACCACCCCCCGTATAACTGCATGTATAAACCACCCCGTATAACTGCATGTATAAACCACCCCGTATAACTGCATGTATAAACCACCCTGTATAACTGCATGTATAAACCACCCCGAATAACTGCATGTATAAACCACCCTGTATAACTGCATGTATAAACCACCCCGTATAACTGCATGTATAAACCACCCCGTATAACTGCATGTATAAACCACCCCGTATAACTGCATGTATAAACCACCCCGTATAACTGCATGTATAAACCACCCCGTATAACTGCATGTATAAACCACCCCGTATAACTGCATGTATAAACCACCCCGAATAACTGCATGTCCCGAATTGGAACAATGTTAGGAGGAATACTGAAATATAAAACAACATGTACAGTTTAAAAACTGAGGCGGTGGGGACAGGAGGTGGGGACAGGAGGTGGGGACATGGCACCGGTGTCTTCAGAGGGCAGTGCGAAACAGGAGAGAACGCTGACCTGCAGTTCGTAGATTCGGACCAGTTTGTCCAGACAGGCGGTGACCATCACCTTGCCCAGGATGGCCACCACGGTCACGGCATGGCAGTGGCCCTTGTAGACCCGCACCAGCTCGCCGGTCTAGACACAGATGAGAGACATGGCAACGCACATTATAACGGTTACTATACAAAAGCATACAGCCGTCTGCATAATTCACTGCTAACCTAGAATTATTTTGTGCCGGCGATTGACTCAATCCGGCAAACATTGACGGACCCTGGCATCGCAAAACACAGCACGCCTCGTTTAATTATTTACGCCAGTCCAGGGGGGATTGGGCGTGTCTGGAAATAGAGGTGGATATTCCGTTAGAACAGCAAGGAACACATCCGCCGCCAGTCGCCGTCGGCATCAGAACCAGTTCTGGTGATCAGCGCTGTTACCGATCACCAGAGAAATCACATGAACGATCACATGAACGATCACATGAACGATCCGTGTGCACTACTCACGTGGATGTTGTGTGCATGGACCAGCTGGTCGCTAGAACCACTGAAGACCAGGTCGTTGACCACCTTCATGCAGAGGACGGTCTTGGTGTGACCCTCCAGGGTGCGGAGCAGAAGGCCGTTCTTCGCGTCCCTGACGCTGATGGTGCTGTCGTAGGAGCCGACCAATAGGATCCGGCGAGCTCCCTCCTGTGCGGTCGCTAGGCAACTCACCGCCCGCGGCCCGCGACACTCAAACACGTCCAGCGGCCTCTTGGTCTGCAGAAAGGGGAGGAGCTTTTTCACAAACACGGTTTCCATTGTTTGACAAGAAACGCTTGTCAGGGTCCATGACGTCCCATGGGAGTAGTGTTGAGTGAATATGTTCAAGGGTCAATTCGATATTAAAATGGGTTTCACATTTCAATGTGTTTTAAATGGTGTTCCAGTGTTGGGGTTCTGACCTTGAGGCTGAAGGTGACCACAAAGCCATTGGCTAGGCCTGCGTATAGAACCTTCCAGCGGCTATGAAGGCAGAGAACCCGGTCGGGAAGGGAGAACTGGTCCACACACTCCTTGGTCTACGGAGGACAACAGTCATGTGACATCGAACGCGACAGATACAGAATGTCAGAGAACACGACAAGGTCAGGAAATGCAAAGCAGCCGGCTCTGAAAGGCTCTGGCCTATATTACATTAAATCATTTCTTTTAAAATTTTATTTCACAGTATTTTTATTGACAAATGCACAATCACCAGGATATCTTCAACTGCTACACTGTGCATTTTCCAACATGTCAATAAGACGTTTGGAGGCATCCCGTTGATAGAGCACGGTGTCTCCTAAGACAGGACAGGATGTGATGCCAAGGACCACCTCCATCACCCACCTGAAGGCTGTAACACCGTATGGTCTGGTCACTGGAGCCGGAGTACAGGCGGTTTTGTAGACCCGGTCCAGAGGAAACCAAAAGGCAGTTGACCTTGGTGCTGTGGCCTTCAAACACAGCCACACACTCCCGGGTCTGTGGGACAGAGGATGAGGATGATGATGAGGATGATGATGAGGATGATGATGAGAGGATGATGTTACAGCTAAAGCTACAGTTACAACTACTGTTAAAACTCCAGTTACTGTTACCGCTACAGTTACAGCCGCGGTTACAGTTACAGCTAGAGTGAAATCTACAGTTGGTTAAATCCACAGTTTCCTGTCACAGTTAGCTACAGAAAAACGTATAGCTCTCGATACAAGTTACACTTGTGACTACAGTTTAAAGTAAAATTTCTAAAATAAATAAGAAAACATACAGCAACATATTAGCAGCCCAAAAAGAGTTTGAGTCAGAAAGTAGAGACGGTAGTTAGAACTCACCGCCAGGTTGAAGGCCCGGACCGTGCGGTCTCCAGAGCAGGTGTACAGCAGGCCCATGTGTACCTGCATGGCGTTAACCGCCTCCTGATGACCCTTAAACTCTCCCTCCGAGGGCTGCGGCACCTCCTCCCCTGGCTCCGACGACACGTCTAGAGACACAGCTGTTAAACAGCTGAAATGTGTGTATGTGTGTGTGTGTGTGTGTGTGTGTGTGTGTGTGTGTGGTCAACTACCTGAAGATGTCTTGGACTGCTTGGCGGATGACAGGGATAAGAGGACGTCACTGAAGCAGACAGGAAAGACACGTCAGGAATGACAACACATTCATCCATTCCCACCCCACTGATGAGTCCGACACCACCCCACTGATGAGTCCGACACCACCCCACTGATGAATCCGACACCACCCCACTGATGAGTCCGACACCACTCCACTGATGAATCCGACACCACCCCACTGATGAGTCCGACACCACCCCACTGATGAATCCGACACCACCCCACTGATGAATCCGACACCACCCCACTGATGAATCCGACACCACCCCACTGATGATTCTGATAGTAACCCACAAAGAAGCTGATCCCCCCCCCGTGACGAAGCTGACATCGCCCTTCGACAACATTCACACCACCACCCGATGAGGCTGACAATCCCCTGACAAAGCTTTCAGAATCTTAAGAAAAGGCCCTCAGAGGCGAGTCTATCCAACGTAGTCAAGTGAGGTCCCCGAAACAAGGCCTCATTCTCACCTATCACCGGTCTTGATTACGGAGCCGACATCCATCCCGCTGGTGGAAGTGACCTCGTTGCACGCCAGGTGCTGGGGCTTGTTCCTCGTGCCCGGCGGCGTGACCATGGGAGGGGGCGGTGGGGAGACCAAGCCACAGACCTCCATGCTGTCCTCCTCCGGGTCTGAGGAGTCGATGTTGACCACCTGATGAACACATCATTATAAACGTAAATAATGACACGACGAAATACAACTCCCCTGATGAATTCAATTAAATCCATTTAAAGGTGGAGAAATACCTCAAGCGGAGGAGCCTGGGGAAGCTCCACCATCTCCAGAGAGGAGTCGGAGGAGTCCCCTCGCTTGGCCTGGGGTCCGGTGGCCGGGGACCCTGGAGGTCGAGGGGCGTCTTCCCCGTCCTCTCCCCGGTCCTCAGCTGCTCCCGGTGGGCTGGCGGTGGAGAGGGACGTGGAGAGGGACGTGGAGAGGGACGTGGAGAGGGACGTGGAGAGGGACGTGGTGACCTGGGGCGGGGAGCTTCCAGTGGCCCTCCGACGGGTGCGTTGGTGCCTGATGGGTCGCGAGGAGGTGGCTTCTGTTTCCAGCTCTGTGTCACTGGTGTCAGCCTCCGCCCCCTGGGCCTTCCTCAGCACCCTCTTCTTCTTCAACTTCCGCACACGCTCCACGGTCTTCGCCTCCGCCGGGGGGAGGAGGGACGGAGGCAGGAAGGGGGAAGCAACGGTGTCCGGGGGTCCAGTTCTGGAGCTTCTGTGGCCAGGCGGGTTAAACAGAAGGGCCTGTGTAGGTTTGGTGTCCCAGATGTCTCCCCTGGTCACCTGGACGCCCCTCTCCAACAAGCAGACCCCGTCTGTAGAACCTGCTGAAATAAAACAGAGAATACATTTCGTTTGCCTAAGGCTTCATTGCTGTTCAAACGGCTCTGCTTTTCGGCGAAAATACGTAAATATAAAATGCAAAAAACATTTAAAAATGGAGGCAGGAAGTTGACATTGTCCAACCGCCCTCCGGGTCCTCACATTTAGCAGACTCCCCCAGAACCAGGCCGCGCTCCTCCTCGGAGGGCTCCAGACTGGCTCCGTGGGGCTCCACACTCCTCCCAGCATCTGCTTGGGAGCTCCGGGCACAATCTAAGAAAGAGAGGGTGACCATCATGGTATCCGGGGGATTAGTGCGCGTGTGTGTATACAGTACCGCACACTAGTGTGTGTGTGTGGTGACAGGCCCTACCCGCGTGCCGGGCCTCCGTCCTGGGCTCTGGGGTGGTGCTGTGAGGACCGAGGTGGACCAGGCTCTCAGCAGACCGAGCCTTGGTCTCAGCGCCCACTTTACCAGGCGACGGGGGCTCTTGCTTGATGACCACACCCGAGGACGCGACCCGGGGCTGGGCGTGGCGGCCCGGGGACGGGGCGTGAGGCGTGGGGAGGTGGAGCGGGACGGGGCACGGGGCATCGGTGTCCGATCGGGGCGGGTTCTCTAAAGGCATCTCTTCCTCGCAGCTTATCACTCTTGGCTGATCAAAACCTCCTGGGTTCCACGCAGAACACAACATGACAGGTCAAGCACCAGTCCACCTGTTTTCAAAGAATGATTAACCCCCCCCGCCCCCCGCAAAACAATAGCAATTCCCTTGTGAGGCCAGATT
Organism: Novumbra hubbsi; assembly: GCA_016801125.1. NCBI lineage: Eukaryota > Metazoa > Chordata > Actinopteri > Esociformes > Umbridae > Novumbra > Novumbra hubbsi. Next base: position 27,155 of record JACXGK010005571.1, on the reverse strand, counting down.
TTTTGTCCAGGATTAGACACAATCACCGTGCAGAATTCAAGCAGAATTCAGGTTCAATTCCAGGCCAGTGGGCGCGGTAGTACCGTCCTACCTTGCATTCCTTGAAGCAACTCGATACGCTTGCTTCTGAGTGTGCTCATCTCCATGGCAACCTGAAAGACAATCATGTCAAACCAACCTATCGGGGGGGGCTTTGGATGGGGTAATCTGTCACAAGCCATTTTAATTGAGACAAAAGGCAATGTAGTGAAGCGAGAGACATGGCTCATTCATTCGAGTGAAAGAGAAAGCCATTTCATTGAGTGAACTGTAATTAATATTGCTGATTTGTGTGTCGTACCTGCTGTTTGACCACCAGGAGGCGCTGAACCTCCATGTATGCAGCCTGCAAGGCAGCACGAGCCTGGATCAGACTGTTATCGATCCCCTGTAGAGACCGGCAAAGCTCCTCCTCTCTCAAGGATACAGCCAGGAGCTGGTCCACCTGCTGACGCTCTGGGGAACAACATAATATACAGGGAAAGAGTTGGTTTATTGTGGGACAATCAGACCAGAATACATGATACTGTACGGACCAACACAACATACAGTGATTCGCTAGGTTAAACTAAAATACTACCTTAATCAAAAAGCACCAGTCATCTAAACTTCAAAGTTAAATCAAAGACACTCTGCTGCTAAGTTTCATTGATCCCGGAGCAAGCAACCATGTAAAAGACGCTCACCTTTCTTGGACTTGACCTTCATTCTCTTATTCTTTCTCTCTGAGCTGGGAACATCCGGGCATGGAATGTCCCCGGCTGCACGCCTCTTCTTCCCGGCTCCCAGGGTGTCATTAAACTCATTCCCTGAGCTACTGTCCCCCATCACGGAGTCCGCCTTCCGCTGGACCGAGGCCGCTGGAGGCCCCTCGGCTAGAAGCCCTTTGGCTGTCCTCAGTGCGCCGCCCTCACACCGTGTCCCTTCCACCTCAGGATCTCGGACAACTCGGAGAGACGCGGAGCCTCGCTGTTCAGAGCTGCGTCTCCCCGTCCTCCCCGGTCCGTCCACGGTGGACTGTTCCTTGGGCGCGGTCGGATCCGGGCCCCCGGTCGGACCTCCGAACAGAGACGAGAGATGGGCGGCCGAGCGCTCCGGGGCCACGCTGCTCTCTGATAGGCTGCGTTTGCGTGGCGTCAGAGGCGCTACGGCCGGTTGAGAGGCCCTGAAGTCGAACAGGGTCTCCCATTGTAACTCCTCAGGAAGCGGAATGTTCTCCTCCTGGCTCGACCCCTCCTGGTAAAACGACACCATCTCTATACCGAACCTGACCGGGAACGGAGGACGGAAACAACGGGACACGGAAACACAGAGTTAGCTTTGAAACGACAAAAGACAAAACAGATTAATGTTATTTTACTTCAACAAAAAATTACACTACATTGTCAAAGACCTTGTTCGTGGTGATGGGGGGGGGGTGAATGAAATGTCTTTAAAACTAGTAGCTTTGACTTGCTCTTGAAATTATATACATTATTTTACAAAATCAATATTTGACAGTGCAATATACTTGAAGGCCTTAAAACATAAAAGAGCAGGAGGTAACTCTCCAGACGACCTCCAACCTGGGCAAGCCTTTTCCCTGCTCCTGCTTCTTCCTGTGTACCTCCTGGTACACCTGGTCCCAGTTGACACAACGCCTGGAACCGGAGGCGCTGATGAGCTGCCGTAACGTTGGCTTCAGCCCAGAGTCTTTCTCCAAGTCTCCTCTGCGCGTCCCGCTAACATTCCTAATCCGCCGGGCGATGTTCAGGTTGGGCTCATGGTTGCTGATCTTGGTCTTCGAGCCCGCGTGTTTGGTGAGGTCCTTTTTTAGGGCAGGGGGCAAGCTGACCTTTGACAGGGTGGTGGCCTGAGCAGTGCCGGCGTAGGGGTCACAGGATGTGTGGAGGTCATGGTTGGGGTCACTGGATCTGCAGTGGTCACTGTCTGAACCTTGCCGTGCATCTGACATTTGCATGGCCTCCTCGCCACCTCCAGCCACTAGGTCACTCTCTCTTTCTCTCTTCGCCTCCTCCAGCTCCTCCCTGACAGACAGGGAGAGGGTGGCACCTCCTGGGGACTCCATTGTTGAAGTGCTGACCTGAACAGACTGCAGCGACATAACGTTGTCTGACGGAGACGTCTCAGACTCCACCATGGTCCCAGACTCAGCAGCAGCTCGGCTAGCTCTTTCCTTAACCGGGTCAACTCTTGTGGATTTGGTAGTTCTTTCCTCTGATGGGTCAAATGTAGATGATCTGCTAGCTCTTTCCTTAACCGGGTCAACTCTTGTGGATTTGGTAGTTCTTTCCTCTGATGGGTCAAATGTAGATGATCTGCTAGCTCTTTCCTTAACCGGGTCAACTCTTGTGGATTTGGTAGTTCGTTCCTCTGATGGGTCAAATGTAGATGATCTGCTAGCTCTTTCCTTAACCGGGTCAACTCTTGTGGATTTGGTAGTTCTTTCCTCTGATGGGTCAAATGTAGATGATCTGCTAGCTCTTTCCTTAACTGGGTCAAATCTAGTGGCTTTGGCTCCTGGGATAGCTCTAGTTGATCTGGTAGATCTTTCCACTGCTGGGTTAGCTCTAGTTGATCTGGTAGTTTTTTCCTCTGCTGTTTCAGCTCTTGTGGATCTGGTAACTCTCACCCTTCTGGATAGCTGGTCTTTCTTGGGTCTCTCTTTGGCTTCAAATGTAGCCCCCTCAGAACTCTCCACCCGTTGTTGCTGCTGTTCCTCCTCAATGTGCAAAACTATTTCTCTTGTCTTTTCCATCTCCTGGCTGTTGGACACTGTGTCCATCTCCTGGCTGTTGGACACTGTGTCCATCTCCTGGCTGTTGGACACTGTGTCCATCTCCTGGCTGTTGGACACTGTGTCCATCTCCTGGCTGTTGGACTTGGTCTTCTTCATCTCTTGGCTGTTGGATACAGGCTTCTTCATTGCCACCTCCTTACTCCTTATCTCTTTCCTGTGTTTAAAGGACAGATCCACTGATGTTCTCTTGTCCAACAGCGTCTCCTTGGCTCTCCTTAACAACTCAGTCAGTTGCTTATCCTGCTCCTGTTGGGGGGTAAGGGACTTTGATCCAAACTTCCTACCCAGATCCTGGCTGCTGCTTTTAGATGACATGGGCTGGTCAGAGTCCTGACTAGATGTCCGACTCAACTGGCTCCTGGGCGTGGTAGAAGGACTAGGGCTGGAAGCACAGCTGGCTTGGATCTTGGGCCCGGCGGCCTGGCTGACTTGGGTCTTGGGGGTAGTGGTTAGGTCGAGGCGGGTCTTGGGGGCGGTAGCATTAGGGTTACGCGGGCCCTTCTCAAGGCCCCCTGGCTTAGCTGCCCTCTGGCAGGTGGGGTTAGACCCGGAAGCTAGCATGGAGGTTTGGCTGTCTCTTCTCCCGATACTGCCCTTAGACAAGCACAGGCTTCTGCAACTGCCCCCAAGGGCCTTGCCTCCCGTTACGGGGTCAGGAGGTCTCATCTGCTGCCCACCTGGATGCTCCTGGTTGACAGGAGACGGGGCGGGCTTCGGACCGGAGGACCTAGAGGGGTCCAGCGCTACGTCACATTTGGGCCTCAGGTCCACTTTGCAGTCCTGGGCAGAAATGTTCTGGCGGGTCTGGAGGATCGGGAGTGGGGGTGGGCCCTTGGGGATCTGCTCCGAGGTGGGACAAGGGTCCTTGTAAGACAAGGAGGGGTAGGGCGACCAGCGGTGTACCTTGTCCATTTTGGGGTTACTACCAGACACCTTGGGCCCGAGCCCGCTGTCACGTTCTCTCGCCGCGCCGCCGTTCGGATTCTGCTGCCCAGCCGTCCTGCCTTCATCTAGGGGCTTGAAGGACGCGCCCAGGGGTGGCTGGATGAAGAAGCCCTCTGGAACTGGCTGGTCTCTAGTGAAGTCCATCAGGTCAGGGGACTCCGTGCAGCTCAGGTCCTCCGTCGTGGCTGGCTCAGAGAGAAGACAAGACACGCCATAACCCCCACCGCTGCCGTTCTTCAGATCGGCAATACTGCCTCCCACTTGGCTGTTCTGTTGCCAGGGCTCCCTCCCTCCTCTTTGCTGGGCGGGGTGTGAAAACTCCTTCCGCCCGAACGTTTTACTGCTGCAGTTGGTCCGGTCGTCTCTGCCGTGCGGACTCACCCGCTCTCCGGAGGTCCACTTGGAGAGGTTTGGGGTCTCCGGTGCGTGCCAGGTGGCGCTGCGGCCCTGCTTGCTTCTGTGCCAGTTAGACCTGACGTCCTGGTTCTGCCAGGGGCCCGGGCCTCCGTACGCGTTGGAGCCCCCGTCAAAGCCACCCAGCACCTGCCAGGCGGGCATGGGAGCAGAGTTCTTGGGGTATCTCCAGTCGAGGGACGCCCCACTCCGGCAAAAGTACTGGCGCGCCGTGTTCCACTTCTGAATCTGTTTGTCGTGCGTCGTACGCGCTTCCTCCTCTCTCCTCCGCTGCTCCTCTTCCCTCCTACGCCGAAACTCCTCCTCCCTGGCCTTCTTCGCTGCAGCCTCCTCGTCTTTCCTGGAAGACACACACACACACACACAGGTGTCAGTCAGTGGCACTGAACGGTAGGGCACTCGCAGCCAGGCCAATGCTTCATCAATGGTTACCAGGCGACGGTCTGCCTAGCAACACTATGAAGTTTCCACATTGGTAGCAGCAGTGAGGTAATGTCCGACATGTGTCCCTAAGAATGTCTGACCCAAACCCCAACCTATTCCCCATATCACACACTATGCTTGAGCAGGGCCCTTCGGGCTACTAGTGCACTATGTGCTGATCAGGGTGCCAGTTGGGGCTACGCCTCAATGGGTTAACTATGTGGGGTCAAAGGCTGCGGCCGGGGTGAAGATCAGGCCACTGACAGAGAAAGCTGAAGGCCCACTGCTAACCACACACAAAGGCTAGTCTATTGAGAAAAACCTCATCAAGCATTAAAAGTCCTTTTGCAATATCAATTCCAAGTCCTTCTCTAACCTCTAGTCTTTGAACGCCGTGTGGAAACTCTGGCATGTTATATCCGGGTAGAAATGGGGGAAGAGTTTTTTTTTTTTTTTCCAACTGACTGATCATTACCACGAAGTGCCCTCAAACACTTTCCTATCAGAAAGATGAAGCTACAGGTTGTCTACTCATCGCGTTAGTCATTCATCTTTGTAGTCAGAGATCTTGACAGCCACTGATCTAGGCACCCATTGACCTCGGAAGCCATTCATCTTGATAGCTAATGATCTTAGCAACCGTTGATCTTGTCAGCCAATCCCTAATCAGCCCTTCAGAATTTCTGGTGCAATGCAGATGTTGAGTGGCATTTCTTCTAACAAATAACATTTGTGTTTTATTATCCATCTGTGTCTCTTGGCATAGCGACATTTATATCATGTATATACATGTAACTAACATTCCTTGTCCCTCCATGTAACCACTAAGCATGTAGCAACAATACCTAAAATGGTCGCATTGCTAACTACATAATAACAAATCATTACCAATGATTACTTGCGCCATACATGTTGACAGCACATCCCCCAAACCCTAAAATATTCCCCCTCTAATCCACAAGCAAGGCCAGTTCTTCTAGAAGCTACATGGTGAGGAACGCAACTGGAGCACAAGGCTTTTTTTAGTCCATGACCCTGACATACGATTCCCCTGCCTGCCAGCTTACAGCTAGGACCAAATGAGACGAGTTAGCACCATGATGTAGTATGTGACTATACATGGTCTAGTTGTCCAGAGACGCACAGACACAAACAAAGGACTGGAACACAACAACCTTTGGCTCCTGAAGACGACATAAAAGTCCATAGACACACGCTGACTTCCAGGCCCCAGTTCTTGATTCCACATCGCAGCTCAAACGTCTGTAAACCGTTGTCCTCAACTCTATTTCGGGACTACAGTTCTAGGGCTTCACCGGGTCTGTACTCCTCACCCAACGATTATAACCTCTAACACACAGACACGCGAACGAGCATCCTGTCCCACCTGATCAGCTCCTTCCGGGCCTCAATAAGTGTCACCAGCTCCTTCTCGAAGTACTCCTCCTCCCGGTCGGAGCCTGCGGCCTCCCGTTCCGCCGTCTCCACGCGCTGCTTGTGCACCGGGCTGGAGATGTGGTTGGCGTAGTCGGTGAGGCTCACCACGGTGACCCGACACACCTGGCACTTGTGGCCGCAGTCCCTGGGGAAGGAAGGGGACAGCGGGCGCTCAATAACCCCCTCCGGCATGGTCACGTCTGGGTCGCGTCCGGTCCAGTCGACCCTGGCTTTCGGTAGCCGGTTTAAGGTATTCAAAAATATATATATATAATAAGGAGAGGAGACTACTCAACACTCCTCGTTAAAAATGCTCTTCCGGTTACTTCTTCACGGATCAGGAGGCAAAACCAAGTATTATTTCAATCTTCTTGATTAACACCGATTAAAAAAAGTTAAGAGCAGCTAGAAAAGTCTTCCTGATCCTCCGGTGTTCTAGTCGTATCCGAGGGGGCCGGCGTCGGACAGGCGGTTAGGAGGGAGGCTGTGTGCGGCTAGCATGCTAGTATTTTCCGCTGCCACCACACGGACAGGAAAGCCAGCTTCAGGGAAGGGGACATGGACCGGGAGGCCAGTCGTAGCCTAGCACGCTGCTGCCATGCTGGAGGAGGTCTGCCGTGCTCTGAGACTGCCTCCCTCTACTCCTGATAAGACACTCTGCACCCCCCTCCCACCCCCGCTCTGACATCACCCCACTGGACACCCAACTGTGGAGCCGACCAATCAGGGGGCCGGTTGTAACCGGAGCCTTTGATGGGGGAGCGGGGCAGCTGTGTGGACACCCCCACGTGAACCCCTGAGACCTCCCCTAAGCATGGGGTCGGGGCTGAGGGGTACCGTGACTTGACGGGTCAAGTGTCTGAAAACTGTGTCATGGCACCGGGCCACTTACAGTACAAAGGGGAATGTATGATGTGATCATGTTGAAAGGGCTCCAGGAGGAGGATATCAATGCAGTGCGTCGATGTCTCCAAGCCTGTTACAAGACTTCCTTATAAAAGGTGTTTATAATATGTCTGAGAAACCCTACTCCATAAAGGCACTGCAGTTCTCAGAACATTCAGTGGTCCCATCCTTCATGCCTGTGTTCATTCACCAGCTGATGCTGTAGATTCAAATGCCTGGGTTTATTAACCAGCTGATACTGTAGGTTAAATTGTAACATGCTTCACCCTGCATGCCAGTTGCGGTCATGTGCCTGTTGCGCCCGACACATACTTCACTAATCTCCAGGACGGTCACTTGAGATTGCAGACAGCATCCCGAAAGGCTCTCTACTACCCATTTAGTGCACTTCTGTCAGCCAAGGTTCCAATCTATAGAAGTGCACTATATAGGGAATATGGTGCCTTTCAGGATGACGATTTAGTCCGTTGGTCAGTTAGTCCAGGCCTGTTGTCTCAGTCAGCTGCTGTCTATATATACATAAAATAAATGCCATAGGTGTGACAGCTGTAAAGTTTTCCAGATATCGGACTGGTAAGACCCAGTTCGGGGGGTTCTGGGTACAGCCCTTTCTAGGGGGGGGGGGGGGGGGG